>APFE030714249.1:131234-152445 GCA_000404065.3 Pinus taeda
ATTTGTCAATTCCATATTAAATTCTCAATAAATTGCATATTTCCCTTATACTAAATAGCAATCTTTTTCTTTTTTCTTTTTTCTTTCAATTACTTTATTTTTCTATATAAAGTGATATAAAATTTAAGTAGAAATTAAAATTTTTATTTATTACCAACATTTATTTTCTTTTGTTATTACTATGTTTAATTTAATTCATGTAAAATTTTTTTTATTTATTATGTTAATATATATTATGGGACAGCATTATTTAAGGTTATAGACCTCCTCCACACACATAATATTTTTTTAATTGTTTATAACAATAATTAAATATTTAAAAAATTTAATTAAAATTGTAATTATTATCCTTTACATTATATAATTATTAATTATAGTTTTTGTATAATAAATTAAAGATTTTTAGCAATGTTTATTCTATAAAATCTTTTTATCCACCATTGCAAAGAGCACTCTCCACACTACGAGGTGAAGGGCTTTGATGAACCTAGCAATGCTCAAGGGTGTGTCGAAACACATGCACATGCTACACATGCTACTTCAGATAGGTACTAGGCTCATTGGGCCTTGGTAGTGAAACCATAAATCAAGGACATCTAGCAAGAAGTAGCTAACGTGAAGCCATGCTTGATTTCAAGGTGTTTGTTTGTTGAAATTAATGACGAAATGTTTTAATGGAGTGACGGATGAAATGTCTTAATCGAGTATGGAGTGATGGTTCAAACCAAATTTTAGATTAGGAGTTTGTTCCTGTTTTTTAGGGTGTTGTTTCAACTTCCCTAATTATGTATAAATTATATATATTTCTCATGTAATAAATGTAAGGGAAAGCATGTTCTGTAGTGGCAGTCTCCCAGTGGTGTTCTACACCTGTGAGTTGCTTAGATTAATTCAATAAATTTGATTCTTATATTTTTGACATTGTATCAGAGCTACAGGGTCGAGGAATGTCTGTAACCCTGAGTGGAGGCAGAAATTTGACCGGTTTTAAGGGTGATCAACATGGGATCCATAGGGCGACAGTCGTGTCGATCTAGTTCTGTTCTGGCCTTACGCAATTTTATTTTCCAGAACGGAGCGAGTGTGCCATTCTAGAAACGCACCGATCGTGTGAACTAAGAAATTCTCTTAATTGTTTTTGAATCCAAATTTCGAGTTTTGGATCGCTACTCCAGGAACAATTCTGCCATGATCGTTTTATTTGGATCTCTACTACACTGTGATTTGCAAATAAAGGAGGTTGGAGGGTGTCGGGACTGCCACGGAGGAGGCCAGGACTGCCGAGGAGGAGGCCGCAGGAGGCTGGAGGGCACTATTTTCGCTGTCATTGGCCCAGATCAAGGATGATCTTTTAAAGAGAGATTTGGGTTCATTGGATTGGGCATTTGCAGTAGTTTTGAAGATCTGGGGTTGTTTTTTTAAGTTGCTGGGTTGAAGTTTTTTATTATTCAAGATGAATAATTAGTTAGTAGAAGCATACCTCAATGAGAATAACAAGCTAGATGGATCCAATTATTTTGGTTGGAAATTTAAATTACAGACCCTGCTTGAGGGACACAATGCATGGACAATTGTGAATAATGATGAGGTGAAGTTGAATGTTCTTATTGGAGGAACAACAATAGCAATCCAAGACTGGGATAAGTAGGAGACTAAGGCGAGAATTCTCCTAAAATTGTTGGTCAAATATTGCATTTACCCCATATCCGTGATTGCAAGACCACACCAAAAATATAGAAGATGCTCAAGGATCTCTATGAGGTCAAGAACACAAATCGATTGTTGTTCTTGAAGAGAAAGATTCTCTCCATAAAGATGGAGGAGAATGAGACAGTTGTAGCATTTATTTTGCGATTAAAGGAGCTCAAGAACAATTGGGTGACAACGGTGAGGCTGTGTCAAATACATATTTGGTCACGATTACCATGAATGGTATGAATGATGAGTATCATATGTTTATCACTGGCTTGAATGCAAGAGAAAAAGCTCCCATGTTTGAAGAATTGACTAGGATCCTCATGCAAGAGGAGGAAAGGCGGCTGACTCATAAACCTAAGAGTTCAGATTTGGCCTTATTGGCGAAGAAGAAGCCCTTTAGAGGAAATCCAAACGCATCACAGAAGAGCAATGTAACCCCACAGAGAAAGACACCCCCACCTCAAGGTACGTCTTTCAGTAGAAATGACTCTGTGACCAAATGTTTTTATTGTGGTAGAACCGACCATATAGCCAGATATTGCTTGAAGAAGAAGTTTGATGAAGGTTGGAAGAGACATAAACAACATGCATGTCATTTTGCTGATGAGGAACATAGTTAGAACCTCAGACTATTCATATCTGACTCTGCATTTTCGGCTAAGGATGATGAAGCAGATACCTGGTTTTTGGACTCAGGTGCATCCATCCACATGACAGGGAACAAACAGTGGTTTGAATACTTCAAAGAGACCAACAATGGAGCAAACATATATCTTGGCGATGATAGAGGGTACCAAATCAAAGGTTACAATAATATTCCTGTTGTTTTGCCTGATGGAAATATTAGACATATTCATAATGTGATGTATGTACCCGGGATCAAAAAGAATGTGATCTCTGTCTCTACGATAACTAATCAGAATCTCAAGGTAGAGTTTTATAAATCATATTGTGTTATTAAAGACCTATTGGATCGTATGAAGCCTATTGCATCAGGTATTCGTGTGGGAGGATTGTATAACCTAAATATCAAAAGCGCACCACATCAGGCATTAACATCATCTTCCATGACTATAGTGCCCTTATGGCATCAGAGGTTCGACCATATTAACTTCAATAATCTGCTGCTATAATAGAAAAGAGCTATGGTCGAAGGTCTTCCTGTTTTAAAGCCTGTCCATATTGATTGTGATGCATGTGAACTTGGAAAGATGCACAAAGATGAATTTCCCGTGAATGCTAATAGAAAGAAGAGAGATATACTCAAGATGGTACACACAGATTTATGTGGGCCTATGCAGAAAAGGTTATTAGGTGGTGCATATTATTTTTTACTATTTATTGATGACTTTACTAGATTTAGTTGGTGTATTTCCTCAAGAAGAAGAGCCACACTTTTGAATACTTCAAGGAGTTCTGAAGTATGGTTGAAAAGTAGACAGGTAAAAGCATTAGGATTCTCTACTCGGATCAAGGGGGAGAGTACAAGAAATCTTTTGTCCTCAAATACTACAAAGCTCATGGGATATAGTAGTAGTTTATAGTACCCTACACTCCTTAACAGAATGGGGTTTTAGAGAGGAAGAACAAAACCCTTGTGGAGTTTGCTCGTAGTATGTTAAGAGGTAAGAATATTTCTAATGGTTTTTGGGCTGAAGCAATTAATACTATAGTATATCTAAAAGATAGGAGGCCAACACGAAGTTTAGATTTCAAAACTCCTTTCGAAGCTTTATTTGACTATAAGCCTGCAGTTAAGCATTTGAGAGTTTTTGGTAGTAAAACCTTTGCTCATGTCCCAAAGGAAGATAGAAAGAAACTGGATTTAAAGGCCATCAATTGTATTTTCGTTGGGTATGGTACAGAATTTAAGGCTTACAAACTATTTAATCCCTCTACTCATAAATTTTTTGCGAGCATAGATGTAGTGTTTCATGAGCAGGTTAATGATGGAAGCCATGAGAGTGCTAATGAAGAATAGCACGTTCCCTTGTTAGTGGAGGAAGGAAGTGATGAATCAGGTGACAGCAATGTGCAGCAGCAGCAGCAACAGGAAGGGAAAGAAGATGATGTAGTTGTTAAGCCAAATCCACAAAAGGATTATCAAACAAGGCTTGAAGCTACCCCACCACTCAGGAGATCAAGTAGGAATATTCAGTTGCCAGCAAGATATATGGAAAATGATTTTATAATTAGTATGATGAATGTTGTTGAACCCTTTAGTTATAAAGAAGCTAGTCAATATAGTGAATGGAGGGCTGCTATGGAAGAGGAATATGAGTCAATCCTCAAAAAAAAAACTTGTCATTTAGTTAAACTACTTGAAGGCAAACAACCCATAGGATGCAAATGGTTGTATAAGCCTAAATTTAAAGCATATGGGAGCATAGATAAGTATAAAGTTAGGCTGGTTGCGAAGGGGTATTCATAACAATAAGGCATAGACTATGATGAGACGTTTGCCACTGCAGCTAAATTAAACACAATCAGAATGATAATTGCTTTAGCTACCAAACACCATTGGATGATTCACCAGTTAGATGTTAAATTTGCTTGTTTAAATGGGGACTTAAAAGAAGAAGTCTACTTAGTGCAACCTGAGAGGTTTGTCAAACAGGGTGAAGAACATTTAGTTTGCAGGCTGAAGAAGGCATTGTATGGACTAAAACAGGCACCCAAGTCATGGTATGACAAATTTGATTCATTTTTCCTGCAGCATGGTTATAAAAGAAGCAAAAATGACCCTAATCTTTATACTGCTTTTGATAAAGAGGGAAGGATTGTTTTGATTTCTTTATATGTAGATTATCTAATCATTACAGGGAATGTTGATAATCTCATTAAAGAAATCAAGGAGCAGATGTCACAAGTCTTTGAGATGAAAGCCCTTGGAGAGCTACATTACTATTTGGGTTTGGAAGTCTGGAGGGATTCTGGTCAAACTTTTATGTCACAGAGTAAGTATGTCAGGAGCTTACTAGAAAAGTTCAAAATGGATCAGTGCAAAGCTGCAGCAGTACCTTTACATCAGAATTTAAAACTTCATAATGATGATGGATCTAAGGAGGAAAATGTGACTTTGTATAGACAATCGGTTGGGAGTCTAATCTACTTGACTAAACTAAGCTAGATTTGGCTTATGCAATCAGTGCATTGAGCCAATTTATGTTAAAGCCCCTTGAGAGCCATTAGGTTGCAGCAAAAGGTGTTTTAAGGTATCTCCAGGGAACCTTAGATTTTGGTATTATTTATACTGATTCATGTGATGTTATATTGACAGGTTTTTTAGACTCCGATTGGGCTGGAAATGTAGATGATAGACGATCCATAACATGCTATGAATTTAGCATTGGATCCGAGGTCATTACATGGAGCAGCAAAAAGCGAAACACAATATCCTTGTCTTCTGTGGAAGTTGAATATCAAGCTATGTGTGCAACAACATGTGAAGCAGTTTAGTTGAGGAGACTTCTCCTTGATGCTGGAGAAGATTAAAAGGTTGTAATAGTGATTAAATGCGACAACCAAAGCTCCATCAAACTTGCAAATAATCCAGTATTTCATAAGAACACAAAGCATATCGATATAGAGTTTCATTTTGTCAGGGAAAGTTCAATCAAAAGAAATCCATATTGATGAATATTGTAATAGCTATATCAATGTTGTTGATATTTTTACCAAACCTCTTGGTAGAATCAAGTTTGAATTGTTTAGGGAAGTGTTAGGCATATCTGTGGATCCATTTCTCCATTAAGGGGGAGTGTTGAGATTAATGATGAAATGTCTTAATGGAGTGACGGTTCAAACCGAACCTTAGATTAGCAGTTTGTTCTTGTTTTCTAGGGTGTTGTTTCAACTTCCCTAATTGTGTGTAAATTATATATATTTTTCATGTAATGAATGTAAAGCAGAGTGTGTTCTACAGTGGCAGTCTCCAGGTGGTGTTCCACACCTGTGAGCTGCTTAGGTTAATTCAATAAATTTGATTCTTATATTTTTGACAGTGTTGGCATCCATCTTTAATTGAATACCTGAATTTGAGCTTTGATATGGGTATGGAGAGACGATGTAGCAACTTATATCTACTTACTATTGATTTGTATCGGTGTCTCAAAGAGCTATTAAGAAAAGTATTGTTTGAATGCAAAGAGAATGGTGATGAACTCCTCCTTAGGATGGAGGAATCTTACCGACTTATGGACTAACTATTACAACACATTGAAAGCATCCTTATGTGATCCTCCTCCCCCAACCAATCTTGCTCCTGATACACAAGGGATTTGATCATATAAACATTGTTGTTTCTACTATAGTTAATGGTCAATTGTTTTGTTTCATGGATTTTATTTTTTTTGTCATACATAAACACTATGTTTCATGAGGTATTTGGTATACATTTGCTAAAGCCTCAAACTCTACATTTGACAAGTTTCCAAATTGGGAAGCGTACTTCTTAGCTATATAACATATAAATATCATTCTAATTGATAACAGAACACAATATTAAATCTATATATAAAAATGAAAAGTTAAATCTATATATAAAATTGAAATTACAATTTTACTCACCATTACAAGATGATAAATATTAAAAATAATCGAGTCATGTTCCTAAATTTATATTCAAACCTTGAACAATGGTGGCATGTTCCCTCCTAGAGGAATATTCCGCATGTCATACTTTAATCTTTAGGTGTTGTTAACATTGTAAGGGAAATTGGAACCCACCTAATTATGAACCCATTTTTGTCAACTCTGTTTTTTAACATCACCGACTAAACTGCCCGTTCGTTGCGTTAACCAACTCAAGGAACATGGGTGACCCACACGACACTTTACTATTCTACGTTAAACAATACTCTAATCGCTTTGTAATGCGTGCAAGCAAATTGACTTACGTCCCCTACGGAGTTCACACTCAATAGAGCAGAACCGAGCCGAGCGGTTACGTTTAACGCCGTTAGTTACGCGTTTAAAAGGTAAGGTCACGTCCACTGAAATATTGACAGCGGAGTAAATGCTTTGCGAATATTGTGTCCGGTGAGCAGATTAAGTAGCAGTTTCGTCACTATAAAATTAGAAGTCCGGCAAGCAGATTAGGTAGCAGTTTCATCTCTATAAAATTAGAAATTAACGAAAATTGCGCTCGCTCACCCAACTCAAAAGCCTCATTCGACCGACCGTTGCTTCCTCTAAACTTCCAGGAACGGTTGTGTCTCTTTGCGTGTGTCGCGGTCCACGGATGATTACCTGTCAACTTGCCGAATTTTCCCTTCATTCCAACCATTTCAACACTATGGACATTTCCAATCTATCTTCCAACGATCATGACTTACCTTTTCCAATTCCACATAGTTGAATTGATCATATACGGCGGACTCCGGAGGGATCGACACGTAAATAATATCGTGTCCGTTTCCTATTTGCTACAATATATTGGATATTATTATTTTAAACACACTTTATCTCTTACCGTCGCCCGGGCCTATAAAGGCATGCTCCCTGACTGCCCAAACATACAAACAACATTCGTGTACTGGTATTCTGCAAATTGGCCCTTCTTCTTTACAAGAGATTCTTGACTTTCAGCATCCTCTCTTCTTCTCACAATGAATCCAGAATTTCCTCCTGCAGATCAGCTCTTCAGGGAAAGGGGAACGGCAGCCAAGAAGATGTGTAGAGCCTACGTGACTTTCTTGGCTGGATCCGGCGACTACGTGAAAGGTGTTGTTGGACTTGCAAAGGGTTTGAGGAAGGTGAAGAGCGCTTATCCTCTTGTCGTTGCTGTTTTGCCCGATGTTCCAGACGATCATCGCCTGCAACTGCAAAGACAGGGTTGTATTGTTCGCGAGATTCAACCCATCCATCCCCCCGAGAATCAAGTGCAATTCGCAATGGCTTACTATGTCCTCAATTACTCTAAACTCCGTATCTGGGAGGTAATTTTTTTTCTGCATCTCTCGATAAATGGATAGATTTTAGCAATAGTATCTTTCCTAAACACGTGCACATAGTTACTGAGAAACCTGTTTTGGGTGTGGAGCAGTTTGAAGAGTACAGCAAGATGGTATATCTGGATGCAGACATCCAGGTCTTTGACAACATCGACAATCTATTTGACATGCGGGATGGATATTTCTATGCGGTTATGGATTGCTTCTGTGAGAAGACATGGAGCCACACTCCGCAGTACAAGATCGGATACTGCCAACAGTGCCCAGAGAAGGTGTCATGGCCCATGGAATTAGGAAAGCCGCCTTCTCCATACTTCAACGCTGGAATGTTCGTGTTTGAGCCCAATCACCTGACCTTCAAATGCCTTTTAGAAACTCTCATGAAGACTGTGCCAACGCCCTTCGCAGAACAGGTCTGAATCTGTTAATGATTCTAAGATGATGACATTTTTTTTTTGGTTCATTAGATCTGATTTTGACTAAATTGTGGTAAACGTTTTGTAGGATTTCTTGAACATGTTTTTTGAGAAGATATACAAGCCCATTCCGCTGGTGTACAATTTAGTTCTGGCCATGCTATGGCGACATCCCCAAAATGTGGACTTGGACACTGTCAAAGTTGTTCACTATTGTGCAGCTGTAAGCTTCTCTTATAAATAAGCTTCTCTTTTTAGCCAAAGTTTGTGCAAATGCATTAGATACAAGCAATATCATGTAAAAGATGAGATAGATCGCTGTTCTAACCATGAAGGGTTATGTGAATGTGTAGGGATCGAAGCCGTGGAGGTTTAGTGGGAAGGAGGAAAATATGGAGAGGGAAGATATAAAGATGTTGGTCCACAAATGGTGGGACATATACAATGACCCTTCTCTCGATCACTCGGGATCATGCAACACGATTCCAGATCCAATTTCAGAGTGGGACGGAAAATCAAATGATCTGCACCAAGTGGCTAACGATTCATTTCTTTCTGCGATGCCAACGTCCCCCAAGTTGATGCCTGCTCCGCCTGCAGCTTAAGAGATTTTCCAATTTGCTAAAAGTTGTATTCACTGTGGGTATATTATAATCAACCCGCAGAGATGTTGATGATACTTTATAATAATAGTATATCTAGTGAGAATGAAGATGTTAATGTAAAGTGATTCAATGAATATTTGTAAATATACAAATGGCTATTTGATCCAATTAATATTTGTAAATATCAAAGTGGCTATTTGTATTAGTTGGTGCGCCCTAGTGTTCAGGACTTGACTTCAATGTAAAATCAATTAATTATTGATGTAAAGAAGCATAAGGATATTATGTTACTGTCAAGTGACGTTTAGGATGGCGCTGGGCTATTTGTTTGGTCCGTACGGAGAAATTTCTGGTCTGTAACAAAGTTCAACGTTAGATTTTGGAAATGTTTTGTGGGGCCCGTCACCACCACCCGGATAGCTAAACCCAAGGCCATAAGTCAACAAACGTTTCTTGGGTGGAGGCCATATTAAATCTAATGAGTTTTAACTTTTCCCTATGGCCGGTGGTACGAACTTTCAAAACTATTTCAGCAGCTTTGATCACCGGGATTTAATGGAGATTGAGATGGTACGAGCTTTGTATACATTTCCAAAAAAACTGATTACAAATTAGAAAGCATGATTTAATACCTATTAATATAGTGATTTTAGATATTGTGACCTGTGTTTTTTTTAAACATGGTCATTTTTTTACAGTCGTTTACGTGAATTTGGCTGCGAGGTACACATCCAGTGTTTTTTTTTTGGAAATGAGTCACGCCATTCATCCATTTTGTTGTCTGTGTATTCTCGTATGCGGAGTTGTTTGTGCGCTACCTATTTTCAGCGGCCATGTGCAAAAAAAATATACAAAACACTGGTTGCTTTAGTTCAAAAAAAAGGTAGTCAAATCTGGAGTCAATTGCTCTAGAGCTGGTTACCGTTATCATTTTCTCTCAAGTATTTTCCTGTTTTTTATTTATTCCAGTTTTCAGATGACAGTTTGTGTCCCATTTTTCTCTCTCATTACTGTTATTATTACGTGGTTTTGATTCTTCCATTTTGTTGTCTGTGTATTCTTGTATGCGGAGTTGTTTGTGCGCTACCTATTTTCAGCGGCCATGTGCAAAATAAAATATACAAAACACTGGTTGCTTTAGTTCAAAAAAAGGTCGTCAAATCTGGAGTCATCTGCTCTGGAGCTGGCTACTGTTATCATTTTCTCTCAGGTATTTTCCTGTTTTTTATTTATTCCAGTTTTCAGATGACAGTTTTAGTGTCCCATTCTTCTCTCTCATTACTGTTATTAGCACGTGGTTTTGAGATGTAGAATCTGCAAAGAGAATTAAAAAATAAATAAATAAAAATATGCTTGATTGTAGATATAATCAACATAGCCCATGTAGGTTACCTTGTAGCATTGTCTCTGAGATTTCAGTCGCGCGTGCCAAATATCGAGTGGTTGAGTTTCGATGGAAAAGCAGTTCCCTGTAAGATGCAAGGGGCAATAGGAAACACCATCATGGCTCAAAATCTCTGCAACCAGCAGCAAAACTATGTGACTTCAGGGCATTGAAGAAAGAAAAAAACAGGGAAAACAAAACCATGGATTTTATTTTGTAGTAATTATGGCGTTATAATTAAGACATTTTTTATCCTTATAAGTCGGGCCTGCTACCCTGAATCCTCGCCAAGAAAAGTTGTAAAGAACCTCTTTAAATTGTTAGAATGTTAATCACTTCGCGTTGATATGACGGCGAGTCATCAATGGTAGTCGCCAGGAATCCGCAGGAGTAAGGTTAGTTTAGGTAAATAATAAAGACAGTTGGTGGAATCCCTGTAGATTCTCCGGCTGTGCTTTTGTATAAATTGCTGACATCTACAGCCCTCGGCTCTCCTCGGCCTCTAGCTCCTTCAACGTAGATTTGCCAATTGAGAAGTGTTTCTCTTACTGACGTGGTGAACCCGACGTGAGCCGAGGAGCGTGTGAGCTCAGAGCCATAACTGTAAGCTCGATGGTGTGCAGAGTTGTGGGCTTTGTGGTGTGAATAGCGAGAGGAAGGCTTAGTGGTTGTGAACTAAAAGCGGAGTCTGCCCTGTTGTTCAGGCTGTTGGAGAGCATTGTTTAAGACTACTGTGTGGCATAGATCCAGTGGAGTATTGGCAGATAGGAGTGTTTGCAATCGAGTGTTCGTTGAAGAAGGTTATTTTCACCATGACGCTTGCCTGGTGCAAAGAGTTTCTAGTGGGTGCAAAGAGTTTCTAGTGGAGTGTTGATAGATAGGAGTGTCCGCTGAAGAGGGTTGCACTAACCATGACGCCTGTGTGGGAGATCGCAGAGAGTTTCCAGTGGGGTGTCGGTAGATAGGAATGTCTGACACAAAGAGTTTCTAGTGGGTGCAAAGAGTTTCTAGTGGAGTGTTGATAGATAGGAGTGTCCGCTGAAGAGGGTTGCACTAACCATGACGCCTGTGTGGGAGATCGCAGAGAGTTTCCAGTGGGGTGTCGGTAGATAGGAATGTCTGCAATCAAGTGTCGGCTAAAGAGGGCTGTATTGACCTGACGCATGTGTGGCTTAGATTGCAAAGAGTTTCCAATGGAGTGTTGGCAGATAAGATTTTCTGCAATGTGTGGGGGAGATCACAGAGAGTTTCCCGTGAAACACTGTGTCTGCTAAAGAGAGTTGCGTTGTGTGAAACTAACAACAAAATATGAAAGCCCCTTATCAAGTCTTTTTTATGTGCTGTTGTAAACTTTAGTTGAGACTGAAACCAACGGGGATCTTAAAGTCTAGGTCGTCGTGATTAAGGGAATGAATGTTAGAGCATTAATCCCAATGTTTGTTTCCATGATGGCTAGTCACCATCACTCTGCGGGGAATTAAGAGTTGGCAGGAGTTGGTGAGTGTTTGGTGAAAAATAAATGATAGTTTGACATATTACACTATAGAAACTCCAGCTGAGGTTAAGTATAAATAACCATATGTTGAATGAAATGGCAAGATCACTCTTTGAGTTTTAACACAAATCTCGTTCAGGCTGCGGCTTTGAACCTATGCTGCAAGTGCATGATTGTTAGTCGAAACACTCTCTTTTTGTAGATGTTTAAAAAAAACGTGGAAAACATAAGGAAAATATGACTTGCCTTATGAGTGCAGTCTGGATTTTGTAGCTAGGCAAAAGAAGATGCCACTATAGAGAGGCCCTTCCATAGGAGTTGACGAATTTGGAAATTCTGGAGGTGCTTTGAAGTAGGAGTAGCGTGACAATAACCTAAAACAAGCATAGACAAAAGTCCGATGTTAGAACATAAATATTTCAT
Organism: Pinus taeda; assembly: GCA_000404065.3. Classification (NCBI taxonomy): domain Eukaryota; kingdom Viridiplantae; phylum Streptophyta; class Pinopsida; order Pinales; family Pinaceae; genus Pinus; species Pinus taeda. The sequence continues at coordinate 143,210 of APFE030714249.1, forward strand.
TTTGCATGACATAACCAGTAAATTTAGCTAGAGAATTGTAAAAAAAATTGTACTTGTGAATTTGTTGACGACCATGATGTCTCAATGCCTGTAGTCATAGGGTTATAATTAATACTTCTCAGGCCTTTGTCATCATGTGCAAACTGTTGAACCCTTCTGATTTCTGACTACAAAATAGGCATAAAATTTCCGATAAGGGAATTAAAATTGCATAGGTTTTCTAGGGAAAAGGGAAAAGACTCAGAGGGAAGCTCATTGTAGGGAAAGGGATTAGCCCCTCAGAAACTCTTGCGAAGGCCTTCAAGGATATAACAAATTTTGTAGGGCGGATACAATCTCCGAGTGTTGGGATAGGGGAAAATAAAAGCAAGAACCAGAAGTAGCTATATGGCTATGGGAGGAGTCACTGACTCTATTGACGCTTTTTTTCTCCAACCTGTGTCAGAAACAAAAAACAAAACAAGAGAACAGGATGTTAGTGCACTTCAGGTTTTGAGGTATTAAAAAAAAAAAAAAAAATTGCATGACAAAGTGGAAATGATAGACTGACCTGGACTTATGGCATTTCTTGAGAAGTATGCATGTTTAAACATCGATTAGGACCGAATAGTTGCACTAGTCTAGGTGTTGAAGCTTCAAGAAATCTAGTCATCAAATAGGAGAATAATGGCTATTGCCCTTGATTTGTTTCGGGAACAAGGGACAAGAGAGGCCGATCAATTTGGAGTTGTCTATAATGCGATTTTTTGGAGATTCCGGTGACGGAATCCGGCAAAAGAAATGAGGTTAAATCTTGATTTTTAGCAGTTAAAATGGTTTTTTAACTGTATATTTGGATTCAGCACCCTGGAAAACCCCTGGGAGCCATTGATTGTGCAGAAAATAGCTATCAAACTTGGAATTCCAATGAATTACTGCCGGATTTTGATCGGAAAAATCCGCCGGAAAAACTTTCAAAAAATCCCGTTATAGACTACAGCTAGCAATTTTGCATTCAAAACCCACAAAAGGAAACAACCAGCACATTGAAAACAAGTCATTAGAGCCATCAGTACACAATAGGGAAAACATAGCTCATTAAGAAAGAAAAAAACCATTTGAGCAGGGTTACAGTGGCTCTCAAACCGTAAGCGACGACGACTTCGTATTAGAGTATCATCGACAACATTGAGAGAGTATTCAAACAAAAAGAAACGAGAAATCTAGTGGAGTGTGTAAAACATAATTACAGTGGCTCTCAAACCCTAAGTGGCAAAGCCCCTATATCAGAGCTTGGTCAACAACAGTAAGAGAGACTTTAAACAACAAACACAATGCAATATGTTAGGTTGCATAGCTCAAATCAAATTGATGAACAACTATCTATGACTTTTTCTAGGCGACTTCTTGAAAAACATGGTCAATGGATCATCTTGAAACTCCAAAACTGTGATCGCTGTTAGAAAAATGAGGGAGTATTTTTTTAAATGCGTCATTTAGGAAAAAAACCTCTTTCAGTTTTGAAAAATTCATTCTCATTTTTTTTGAAAACCATGCCCAAAATTAATGTGTTGTATAGGAAAAAACAATCTAACCATTTTTTTTAATTTTTAGAACCTACGATAATGCTTATATTATATCTCTTAGTGTTTTAACCTTGTTTATTACAAATTGGTGCTAATAGTCACGTTGTCAGCTCTTTAACCCCGTTTATTACAAAATCGCATTGACAGTCTTGTTGTTAGTGCTTTAAAAGTTATAGACTAAAAATGTTATAACCACTCGCTGCATGGGGATGTTTTCGACGAGGGATAGCAATAATAACCCCTATAGACCAAGGACCTGATCCATTGGGTTGATCCCAACTCAACCAGTGCAACTTGTAGATGAAATCAAACTGCAACTATAAATTGAAACTAGAACTGTACATGCTCCAAACTGAAATTTGAAAACTACTGAAAACATGCTCAGAGTGTTGAGTTTATTAACACACCAACCTATCCTAAGCTGCTGAAATAAATGCTCAATCAAATAATACAAAAAAATTTAGTGCAACCAATCTAGTGTTAAAAATAACAACAATAAAATCTTAATTTAATTTATCCTTGAATTAAATTGTCATTATATTCTCATAACAACTTGTAGTAGTTAACTAAGTTAGGTTGACTTAGTTGGCTTAGTAAATTCAAGTTGGAAGTCTATCTAGAGTCATGTAGAGTGATCCCTAAATTTTAGGGTCCAAGGTTGAGTTCCTATTGAGTTGTAATTATTTAATTATGTTAAACTAGTTTTAACTGTTGGAGGAACAAGTGAGAGGTTAAGTGAATTAAATTGGATTTAATTCACATGCAGTGATCAATTAGATAACTGATAATTCACTTAAAATAACTTATGCATGTTAGTTGAGAGGAAGACCCAATTGAGATTAGAGTTCATGGACAATTCACTATGAGTTGTAAATTCATCTAAATTAAACAGGTGATGCATTTAATAATAGGAAGGCTTATGGATGGATTGTGCAGTTATGAGTGAGGAATTTTCCAATTAAATATGAGCTAATTCCCTTGGAAAGTTTGCAATGAAGTAGGAGCTTGGCACGCAATAGATGTGGCTAGGTATTAGTTTGAGCTAGTTTGTGAAGTAGCTAGATAGTTTGTACTTGTGCCAAGATTGTTCAGGTTAATGGAATATACAAATAGTGGGGTTTTTAGCTATTGCTTTCCTCAGAAAAATATTGTGTTAGGTGCGATTGAAATTCTTCCTTTTTTTCTTCGTGATTTCATCGATGAATTTTATTTTTATTGATGAGTAGAGTAGATTCAAGTATTTTTTTCTAGCATATTACATAAGAAATTTGAATCTACAGTAAAAATCTATATGGTATCGGAGATGAAATCACTATGAGGAGAATGCGAGTTTGTTGCGCAGGTGAAATTCAATTTCCAGTTTCATACTTCAGAGTCAGTAGGATGTCATTCTATGGTTTGAGACTTGAGTATATCCTGGAGCGCATAGTTTGAAAGATAGGATGGATGCAGTGTTGGAAGACAACAAGCTAAAGGAATTCATAGATCATGATATCCTAAAGCCTCCAACATCTAATGCTAAAGATTTGGCTTAATGGAGAAAGTATGTAGCAAAGGCGAGAAGGATTATCTTAGAAGGAGTTCGAGATCATATTGTCTCAAATCTCCAAGATAAGGAAACTCCACTTTCAATGTGGAAGGCATTGACAAACATGTACCAAAATAGAAGTGACCACATGAAGCTGTCATGGAAGGACAAGCTCAAAAAGATGAAGATGGAGAAGGGTGACTCTATTATGAAGTACTTGACCAAGTTCACCCAATGTCAAGATGAGCTTGGAAGTGTCGGGGTTACTATTGCAGAAGACGATTTGGTGAGCCTAGTACTTATAGGACTTCCCAAGAGCTGGCACAACTACCAAGACTCAGTTAATGGGAGGAAGAATCTACCAAAGTGGGAGCGATTGAGGTCCGAGTTGGTACAAGAAGAGATTCATTGGAACATCATAGACGGATCCTCTATAAATCATGATGATGAGGAGAACTGTGCCTTAGCTAGGAAGTGGAAGAAAGGGAAGGGGAATCCATCCCATTCCAAATCAGATTCCAGCTAGGGTGGAAAGAAGAAGGACATGTCGAAAATGAAGTGTTTTCACTGTCATGAGGAAGGACACTATGCCACAAAGTTTCTGCACAAGAAGGCCAATAAGAAGCCCTCATGAGGAGAAACAAGTGAAGCTCTTGCTTTGTGATTCGAACTTGATGTCACCCTCATCACTTTCATGGTTTCATCAATGATGGGTAGTGTGTGCTACTTGAATAATGGAGCTTCATTCCATATGATTGACAACAAAGAGATCTTCAATAACTTAGAGGAGAAGGATCTACAGATGCACATCGAGATGGGAGATGATGGGAGGTATACCGCAACTGACATCGGTATTGTTATCTTTCAGAGGTAGTATGGTTCTCCCCTCACATTGACATATATCATGTATGTTCCAGGTTTGAAGAATAAATTGGTTTCTATTGCCTTATTGGAAGATTGAGGCTATGATGTGATATTTAGTAAGGGAAAGGCTTTCCTTCATCACATACCCACAGGACAGGTGAAGCGGGTCAGGGTTTGAATGAAGAACCTTTACAAATTGGAGGTAGAAGGTTGCGTTGCTTTGAGCACTAAAGCAGAGAAGGTGCATAGCCAAGACATCGGTGAGTTGTGGCATAGAATATTTGGTCACTTGCACCACGAAGCTTTGAATATCATGCAACAAATTTCTACAGGACTTCCCAAGGGTACACTAGATTAGAGAGCCACATGCATAGGGTGTACATTGGGGAAGTACACCAAAGCTTCCTTTCATGACAAAGATAGTTGAGCACAAGTGATCATTGATTGAGTTCACTTATATGTGTGTGGACCGTTCTCGAATTTTGATTTTTTTCTCATAAGTGTTGGATTTTCTTCATCTATAATAAATATCAAACACCTGCTAAGTTTTGTGAAATTAAAGCACTTGTCGAGAAATATACTGCCAAGAAAGTTAAATCTCTCAGTAGTGATGATAGTGGAGAATATGTGTCAAATGAATTCAAGAACTTATGTTCTTCAGAAGGCATTCAATGGGAGTTGATAGCACCTCATAACCCACAACAGAATGGGGTGGCTGAAAGGAAGAACAAAAGTAGGAGAATCATGGACGATGTTACATGATTAGGGCCTACCATTACACTTTTGGGCTGAAGCACACAACATAGCTGTTTATTTGCATAATAGAATCCCTCATTGAATTTTTGAGATGAGCACATCAGAAGAGGTTTTTTTAGGGAAGAAACCAGATGTGGCACACTTCAAGATCTTTGGTTAATCTGCCTACTACCATGTTACCAAGGATGCATGGAAAAAGAGAGAGCCAATAGCTGAGTTGGGCATATTTGTGGGGTACACTAATACACCTCACAACTGTCAGGTGTACCTGCCATCCAATAGGATAAAAATGGTTTGCAAAGATGTGTAGTTCGATGAAGAGAAGGCGATGAGATGTTCCCTTGAGAGGGAGCTTCAACTACATGCAATTGAGGAGATTTTAGCTCTAAAGGAGGAACCTTTGGATGATGTGGAGAAGCCACATACATAGGAGAAGGGAGTGGAAACACCCACTCCTACAGAGACTTCTAGAGATGGGAGAAAGGTCACCAGAGAGGGTGAGAGGTTATTGCATGATGTTAGAGAGAATGTGGTAGCACCCACATCACAACGTAGGCAAAGGAGGTCATCAGAGAGGTACACTGGCTACATGTCTCTAATGAGCGAGAGTGTAGAGATTGAGCCATCTTCATTCGAGGAAGCGATGTAGAAACTAGTGTGGGTTGATGCCATGGTTGAGGAGTATGACTCCATTATCAGAAACAATGTTTGGGAAGTAGTCTCAAAACTAGCAGACAAGTCAATGGTGAGTTCCATATGGATTTAAAAGGTAAAGAAAGTAGCAGATGGGAGTGTGGAGAAATACAAGGCCATATTTGTGGCTAAAGGGTTCTCTCAGGTGGAGGGAATTGATTATGATGATAATTTTTCTCCTGTAACAAGGTACTCATCAATCAGATCTATTCTAGCATTATCAACATAGATGAGATGGAAGATACATCAGATGGATGTAAAGACAACATTCCTCAATGCCATGATTGAGGAAGAGGTGTATATTGAGCAGCCTAAGGGAATTAATACCTTCAACAAATATTCTCATTTGTGCAGACTCAAGCGATCGTTGTATGGACTGAAACAAACACCTCGTGCTTGGTACACCATGATTGACAATTATTTCACTGGGTTGGGATTCACCAAAATTGAAGTAGAAGCGAACCTTTACCATATTTTGGTTGAAGGTAAATTGTTTATTATTATTTTATATGTCAATGATTTGATTCTGACAAGTGATGAGAAGATGATAAAGTCTAGCGAAGAGGATCTTGCAAGAGAGTTTGAAAAGAAGGACTTGGGGCTCATGCATTACTTTCTTGGTATGGAAGTATGGCAAGGAGATGATGAACTATTTGTCTCTAAGGGAAAGTATGCCAACAAGATACTGAAGAAGTTCCAAATAGAGAGTAGCAAACCCATGGAGACGTCTCTGGCTGGTAACTAGAGGAAGGAGGGTGCTACTTCAGGTGAAAAATTGGAGGCTACCATATATAGACATATTGTGGGTATGTATTTTTTGAACATACAACCGGACATGTGTTATGCAGTTAACCAATTTAGTCAAGCCTTGGTTAAACCAACCAAACTATATTGGAAGGCAACTAAACATGTGTTTAGATACTTGAGAGGTACCACTCAGTTTGGTCTTTGGTACAAACGGACAGAGGGATTGAAGATTCAAGGATTCATTGATGCAGATTAGGTAGGGAGTCCATCCGATAGGAAAATCACATAAGGGGGAATCTTCAATATTAGGTCAACAGAAGTTTCTTGGTACCACAAGAAGTAGAGGTCAGTTTCACTTAGTTCAACAGAACCAGAGTATGTGGCTGCCAGTCAAGCATCTTGTGAGGCTATCTAGATGAGGAAGATTCTTGTTGGTTTAGTTGGCTAGCAGATGAATCCAATGGTGATTTCATGTGACAACCAGAGTTGTATCAAACTATTTGAGAATCCATTTTTTCATGATCGTTCTAAGAATATTTACATTCGGTATCACCATCTTTGAGATTATGTGCAAAGGAGAATCATGTTGCTGGATTACATTCCTACAGAGGAGCAGGATGTAGATATTTTGACAGATGCAAATTTGAGTTTCACAAAGGTAGGATCGAGGTAGAAGATAATCTCTTTCTTATTAAGATGAAGTCTTACAAATAGCAACAAGAAAATCCTAATTTAAGTTTTCCTTGAATTAAATTGGGAATTAATATGAAATTCTATTCATAGTAGCTTTTAGAAGTTAACTAAGTTAAGTTGACTTAGTTGGCTCAATAAATTCGAGTTGGAATTCTATCTAGAGTCATTTAGAGTGATCCCTAAATTTTAGGGCCCAAGTTGAGTTCTTATTGAGTTGTAATTATTTAATTCAGTTTAATTGAGTTAAATTCAGTTAAACTAGTTTTAATTGTTGAAGGAACTAGTGAGAGGTCAAGTGAATTAAATTCTTTCCATGACTAACCTACGTAGTGAACTGGGGGGTTAGAGGAGGGTAGGTAGCCCCCTCTACGGGATTCAAGGTAGCGCCCCGGGACTTTTTTTTTTTTGGACCCTATATTAGGTTGGGCGAACCTACCTATGGTTTTCGGTCCATGGTATTGGATGCTTCGGCTTGTATATATATGTATTATAACATTGAAAGGAATATAATGAAAAATCAAGCTGGTAGTCTCGATTTTGGGATCCAGGGGAAAATCTCTATGTTTATGTGTTTTATGTGTTATGCTCTCGCATTGTTTATTTTCTGCGTATTTTAGAATTTGTATGCAAGTAATTTCTATACGGGGTTAAAACCTACATTTGGTATTAGAGCTATTTTGGCTTCAAGGGGACGCCTTTATTGCTGAGGGATTTGGCTCAGGCCTGTGGTAGACCTTGTTCAGTGGGAGATCTGCGAGATCAATTCTGGTGGTGAAAGAAGATGGCAAGCAGTGGAAAGGTAGAGATCGAGAAATTTAATGGTCAGAGTTTTGAGTTGTGGAAACTCAAGATGGAGGATCTGTTGGTGGACAAAGATCAGTGGATTGCGGTAGATCTAGGTACTAAACCAATGGGAGTGTCCGATGAAGAATGGAAGAAGTTGGATCGGAAGGCAAAGAGCACAATACAATTGTGTGTCTCAGATTCAGTATTGTTGAATGTATCAGGGGAAGCTACTACAAAGGCTTTATGGGACAAGTTAGGGACTTTGTACCAATCTAAGTCTCTGGTGAATAAATTGTTCCTGTGGAAAAAGCTGTATAACCTAAGGATGAAAGATGGAGACTCGATGACAGAGCATCTGAACGAATTTAATATTGTGGTAAGTCAGTTAGCATCTATTGATATTAAAAGTTCAGATGAAGATAAGTGCATCAGTTTGTTGTGTTCTCTACCAAATTCGTGGGATAGTCTAGTTATTGCAATAGGTAGCAATGCAACTACCTTGTAGTTTGATGAAATAGTCTCATCCTTACTGATGGACGAGATGAGTCTGAAAAATATGGAGAGCTAGAATGGTGATGCCTTGTTTGTACGAGGACAGTCCCAGAACAGAAACAAAAATAAGTCATCGAGTGGGAGATCTAAATCTCCAAGAAAACTTGTAAAGGTGGTGTGCTGGAAATATGGAAAGGAAGGGCACTACAAAAGGGATTGTAAATCTAAAGCTCCTGATAAAGAAAAGGGATCTAATGATGCTCCTTCCACAAAGACGAAAACCACCTCTGATGAAGGTGGGGATGTGTACTTGGCTTCTTCAAGTACACATGTAGATCATGAGGCATGCTTGATTAACTCAGGTGCATCCTTTCACATCACTCCCCATAGAGAGTGGTTCTGCAAGTATGAGAACTACGATGGTGGTGATGTCTTCTTAAGGGATGATAGGAAGGCTAGAATCGTTGGTCGCAGAAAAGTAAAGTTGAAGTTGCAAGGTGGAAGGGTTAGAACACTTCCGAGTGTTCTGCATATTCCTGCATTGGCAAGAAATCTAATTTCTGTAAGCAAGTTGGATGATGCAGGTGTAAAAATAGTGTTCGAGAAAGATACCCACAAGATGGTTCAGGGAGCATTGGTATTGATGCAGGGAATTCGGATTGGAACTCTGTACAAGCTGCAAGGTAGCACAGTTGTTGATGGGTGCAACAGTTCTGTGGTTCCTGAAAGTGGAGCAGAAAATCTAGTGGTCTCTGGAGAGAAGACCATGTTGTGGCATCTAAGGCTTGGACATATTGGAGAGAAGGGCCTTCGAATACTTCATGGTAAAGGTATGAGTAATGGCTCTCTAGATTTTGATTTCTGTGAAAATTGTGTATATGGGAAGTAGAATCGAGTGAGTTTCCCCTCTGGTGGTAAGAGGGTGAAACATATATTAGAGCTTGTGCATAGTGATGTGTTTAGACCTGTGAAGGTTCCATCACTAGGTAAGTATGTGTACTATGTATCATTTATAGATGACTTTTCAAGGAATACATGGATATATTTCCTTAAGAAGAAATTTGAAGTCTTTGACAGGTTTAAAGAATTCAAGGCTCTGGTGGAAAACCAGA
>APFE030714250.1:7177-47797 GCA_000404065.3 Pinus taeda
GTAGGCCTTAAACACATTTGTTTGCCATTATTTATAAAGCACATTTAGAGAAAGATAGTGTCTAGTTGGTTTGTTTGTCATTAGGTCTTCATTAGATTCTAAGAAGGTCTATCTTGGCCGCAAGATCAACTCATTCCGCGTGACAGTGGTGTATGTGTTGTCCCCTTCACTTCAATAATAACGGATATGACATCCGTGTGGACTAATCCACTGGGTGGTGTACATGTTTTCCCCTTGCACTTCGGTTTTAATGACTAACGCATCCAATGTGGACTATTCCGCTGGATGCCAGACAAATCTTTCTAGTTTGTGTGTGTCTCTTCCTGGGTGGTACTATTACCTCTCACTTAGAGGCTCACTTTACTCTCCCCCTTTATAGTAAGAGAACCGAGACACAAGTTACATTACACTCACTAGGCACACTTACCTTGTTGTTTGAAGATACCAATGCAACACTCTCATGTGTTAACAGCTAGAGCCAAGGCATATCTCAAAGTATATGGAAACGAGGCCTTTATACCAGATGGAACTCCTACACCAAACAATGTGAGGTCTATTTGGGACTTCATACTGGTGAGATCCCCCCAATGTTGGTGGGTCCAGCACAATCAACATACCCTTAGGTGCTGCAAAAAATTCCATGATATCTCGTAGTGACTCCTTCACTTAATAGTTCATGTAAGGAGAATTGATCTTGAATATCATATAAAAAATAACTGCAAAGAAGTTCTCGGCCAATCTATCATATGCACCTCTAAAGCTTGATTCTAACAAAACTCTACAATGAAAGTAAACTAGGAACTTGTCGTGAGGGGTCCAATTCTAGTACATTGTTGGGAATGTATATTATGAATAGACTCCATCTGATAGAAATGCAAACATATAGAATTATGTGGCCTAACTTGCCCTCAAATATGCTTTTTCCTACCCCACATGACGTTGCAACTCAAAGGAAAATATATCTACCCAATTGAAATCTTTACCATGGGTTACCAGCATATAGAGAATATTATATCCAATTTTCCTCAAACACCTCATCATTCTTATGCCCATGTAACCGACAGCACATGGAAATCACATATTTATATACATCTTTGGTAATCTTGATAGGATAAACTACAGATGAGTGATGACAAAAATTACCAAGCTACCGACATCAATATTTTATAATTTCACTTGTGGCAAGGTCAGCTCATCTAATTTAGAAGTCATCATTTTTAGCTTTTTTTGTCTCGATCATCTTGTAGTACATATGCATGTCTTATGTATAATAATTGGTGATCTGACCACCACTTTTACTACGAAGCATGAGATGAAAGTCATCCTTATGTGTAATTAGCCATTCAATAACTTCCACACAAGGGATGACTAGGAATCTACATCTGATCCTATGCATCCTGAACTGCTTGATATTGATGTAAACTTCCAAGTCCTCCAATTTCTCAAGAAAACATTTTTGCATGAATGTGTCTTTTATACCTCTCCATGTGACCTCAATAGACTTTTCAATAAAGCATTGTGTGTCTACATATATAGGAATGGTTGGCCTAGTCACTTTAATAGGCTCCTCAGTGTTTTCATATGAGACTTCTTTGGAGTCCACTTTATGGGGAAGTGTGGCTCCAACAGATGATGAAAGGACGACTAAACTTGTAGCACGAACACTTATTTATCGCAGCACACTCATGATGAAAATATTAGCCTTATGAAACTAACTATGCAGTAATATCTTTAGAAAAACACATTCAAAGACCCATTAAATGTATTGAGAATGTAAATTCATGAATGACAACACATAGTCACTTGCATGCATAAGAAAACAAACATTCAAACAAGGAGGGAACATTTTCAATGCACGAAGGGGTCTTAAGGGTCATTCAAGGCTTTCCAATCAGCTCATGTGCTCAAACAAGGGAAGGGAAACCATCAAGAGTTCACTGGCACAATATGAAGAGACAAATGATGAATCTTCCGGCCTTCGGGCCTTTAAGGTGAGCTCATGCACTCAAAGAGGCAGAGAGGGCACACTGATGCACTCCAAAGGGATGAAGGGACAAGTGTTTGGGCCTTCAACTTGTGATCATGCACTCAAGGACAAGGAGGGTGCACTGGCGCATGCCAAAGGGACAACCGAAATGAAACTCAAGCCTTCATGGTGCGCTCATGTGCTCAAGGAGGGTGAAGTTCTTTGTGGTGAAGGAATGCACTCAAGAGTGAAACTAGATTATTTTGGGCACATTTTTCAGAGTTGATTGGGCTTCAAGTTCCATAAGTGTGCCATGCCTGGGGATGGCTCAAGAGAAATTCTATCATCAAGATTTCGTTATAAAAATGAGAAGAAGAAGGATCTACAAGATTTTATGGATGTTTTCACAATCATGGTGAGAATGTGAAAAGATAAGGAACATGCAAAGTTTCAACATGCAACAAAAAAATAACACTTGTAGAAGAAATATTGAATAGAAACGCAAGTAAATAAACTAAAAAACAAAGAAACACCAACCATGAATAGCAAAATTGACAGTGAAATCATGAAAGGAAATGAATATATTCAACATGCAAAGCTTACTTGTAATGCAAATCGACGAAGATTTTCTTGATCCATGGCTATGCATCCAACCCAAATGAGAATGATTATGAAAATGAATGATTAGTGGGTTGATTTAAAATAAATTGCATGCTAGTCAGTTTCATGCATGATCACCACTTGTTGACCAATGAATGAGCTTTTTATGGGAAGTTATGTGGGGTCTTATTTTCTAGGAGTGTGTGCACATGCAACAAGAATCTCATGCATGAACTGAATAAGGGTGCATGTCTTTGACCTGAATGAGTGCACTCAACACAAGAGCATGTGTTCATCATCAAAAAATGTGTTTTTTCCTATAAGCGTTATTTTTCTTTTCTTTTTTGTTTTTGTGTGCCTTTGATTGCTTTTCAATGTGTGCATGGAAAAAGGTTATCTTCTGAGTCAATAAAAGTCATAAGTCCACCTAACCATGGGCTAGATAACACAAGAACTTATAAGGGTTAGGTGACAACACTTAGGAAACATTTATTTAGGAGGATGCAACACTAGGATAAAACATAAGAATGAAAAAACAAAATATGCGATGACACTAAGGGGATTGAAACAACAGTTCATGTATGCTCCAAAATTGACCTAGGAAAAAATATTTAAAAATTTGGAGGGTCATTGTCACAACAACAACAAGCCTACAAAATGATAATAATGTAAGGGCACAGAATACTACCTCAATCTCTAATGTGCAATTAATTAATTGCTTACTTCCTATCAATCTCGATTCCTGCTTAGCTGTCTTCCTTGTTTACTGGTTCCCTTCTTTTTCTTACTCGATATTGGTTCTTGTCCTAATATCACTCTGTCACTAGAATTATTTTCTTCATTTCGAGTATGCTCTATCAGTCTGTCCGATTCCTCTAGTTATGGAGTTATGGACTTGCTCTCTTGAGTGTAGGACTCTAGCTCAATGGCCAATTTAGTCAAAAAGCATTCATAAGCTATATCTTCCTATGGCATATACCTGTAAGATCGTCAATTTCCTACATCTACCCTTGCTTGGTCAACAAATTCTTTTATGGGGCATGACATTAACAATATGGGAGATACACTAGTATGATAGGGAACTAACTTGCCCCTAGCCTTCAAAAAAGTGTTTTCCTCAACTCTTGAGTAGTTCTAGATGCTTTTGAAAAAAATACTCATCCTCCCATGTGGATCCTTCAATAGGTAAGTTCTTACACTTAAAGAGATAATCTAATATTCATCTATTCTACGGCAATCAAAATCTTCTATCTATGATTTATTTAGGCTCCAATATGATTTTTCCTTCCTCATCAAGTTTTGGAAAAATATTTTAAACTGGAAGCTTGTCACCTATAACCTTGTTTAAGCATGAAACATGGAAAACAAGGTGTAATTGCAATTTGTATGCCAATTTGTATTCCATAGTACCAATCGTTTGCAGCACCTTGTAAGGGCCATAGTAATTGGGTGATAATTTATCATTCTTCTTAACTTACATGAGGGACATTTGTTTGTATGGTTGTAGTCATAAAAGTACCCAATCTCCCACATAAAAACTTCTTTCACTATGATGTTGATTTTCTTTTTGTTTCATTCAATTCTATGCTAGAGTTGGGTTATCCTTTAAGAGTTGGAGAACTTCTTTTTTATTCTCGATGTGATATTCCACTGCTTGAACCTTAGAATTGTCTCTTGAAGATGATGTGATGGATTATGAATGATATTCACAAAGTGCCATAAATGGGGTCATTTTTACCAAAGTATGTAAGTGTTATACCATCATTCTACCAGGTGTAGCCACTTGATCCATTGTGTTTGTTTATCATATACAAAGAAACGAATATATCCTTCCAAACATTTGTTCACTATAAACATTTTCCCATCTGATTGAGGATAATAAGATGAGATATGAGCTAATTGAGTTCCAAGGAAAGCAAATAATTTTGTCCAAAAATTTCCAATGAAAATGGGATCTCTATCACTTACAATACTCCCTAGGTTTCCATGTAGCTTTTGAATTATTTCCATAAATGCAGTAGCGACTATACTGGCTTTGAAAGGATGAGATAGTGCACAAAAGTGTGCATACTTGGTAAATCTATCAACTACCACCATAATGACACTCTTTTCATCAAACTTGGGTAAACCTATGATAAAATTCATTGAGACATCTTCCCAACACTGACTCAGAATGGAAAATGGCTGTAAATACCTATGGTCTTAATGTTCTCATCTTCATTTTGTTTGAAAACTAAACATTCTACCACAAACTCTTAAATATCAAATTTAAGTCCATCCCAAAAAAATTCCTTCTTAACCCTATGGTAAGTTTTTAAAAATCCTAAATGCCCTCCTATAGGAGATGTTTGCAATTCCAAAAGAGCCTTTTCTTTAAGCTAAGAGTTCTTACACATATATAAGAAATCTTTGTACCATAGTGAATCATTTTTCCAAATAAATGAAACAGATGCATTGGGATCTTGCTGCAACTTTTGAATGAGTGTCCATGCCTATTCTTCATTCTTCCATTTATCCTTTTCTTCAGTTATACAATCATGTTGGATAATAAAAATGGAACATAGCTATGCTTACACATCCTCATCCCTTCTTGAGAGTGCATCTACAACAACATTTTGCTTCCCTTTTTTGTAGATGATTTCAAAGTCATAACCCAACATCTTTGTGACCCATTTTTGTTGCTCTTATGAGTATATCTTTGTTCCAAGAAGTATTTAATATTTTCATGATCTATTTTCACCTTGAAGTGTCTTCCCATTATGTAAGGGTGTCATTTCTTTAGTGCATATAGCATTTCCAATATTTTCTTCTCATAAATAGGTTTTCATAAATACTTTCCCTTAACTGGACAACATTCAAAATCAATGAGTCTTAATTCTTGCATTAAAACAACATCAATGCAATTTCCTAAGGCATAACATTCCACAATAAAGGTTTTTGTGAATTCTAGTGTAGCTAATACTGGAGCTTAGTGCATTGCCTCTTTAATATGTTCAAACACCTTAGTTGCTTTTGGAGTCCAAAACAATGCATTTTTTTTAGTAATGTTGTTAGAGGTGCTACTATCTTCCTGTAATTCTTTAAAAATTTGCGATAATACTTGTCAACTCTAGAAATCCTCAAAGATGCCTTAAGGTTGAGGAGATTTTCCATTCCTTGATGGATTTAATTTTGTTAGGGTTTTTCTTAACACCCTCATGGGATATAATATGACCCAAATATTCCACTTCTTGAACTTTAAAGAAACATTTGAATGATTTTGCAAACAATTTTTTCTCTGCCAATAATTTGAGCACCATGTCAACATGTTGAATATGATCTTTCCAAGACTTGCTATATATTTGTATATCATAAAAAAAAAATAGCAAAAAAATTCTAAGGAAGGGTTTGAAAGTGGAATTCATTAAACCTTGAAGTGTGGAAGGTGTATTAGTAAGGCCAAAAGGCATGACCAAAAATTCATAATGGCCTTCATGAGTTTTGAATGTTTTTTTCAAATTGTCTTTTAGCTTCATTCTAATTTAATTATATCATGAACTAAGATCCGACTTGGTGAAGTAAATTTCTCCATGTAATTCATCTAACACTTATCAATTACAGGAATGGGAAATTTATCTTTAATAGTGATCTTGTTTAGCTCTATGTAATATGGACACATACTCCATGATCCATCCTTCTTGGGCACCAATACTATTGGAGAAGAGAAAAAAACCTGGCTAGGTTGAATTATAACTGCCTCCAACATTTATGCAACCATATGTTCAATTTCACTCTCTTTTGCATAAGGATATATATAAGGTCGGATGTTCAGAGGAACACTTCCTGGAATCAAGTGAATAGCATGATCATGATCACAAATAGGTGGGAGACCTTTGTAAGTCTCAAATACCTTGGAATTATTGTCAAGGACTCTTTGGAGATCTAGATAAATGGATGACTTAGATGTTTGAACATCTAGTGAACATAATTTTGCAATTACCCCCTATTATTCCTTCTTCAAAATATTTATCATGCCATTAGAGATTATTATCTTCCCAGGTTTCCCTACAATACCCCTTAATTCAATTTCCTTTCCTTCCAAGTAAAATTACAAGAAAAGTTCCTGAAAAATAAATTTTATCGTCCCCAAAGATTGTAACCATTAGACTCCTAATACAGCATACACACCACCCAATGGAATGGAAGTAATTTGATTGTCCAATACATATTTCCACATGGTTAGATTGATATTATAGGACTTCACTAAGAAATTTATAGTTCATCCATTTGCAACCATCACTTGACACTCTAGTGTTGGGTATAGAAGTCCATTTAAATCCTTGGTTATCTTACAATGAATAAAATTATGAGTACTACCTAATCAATCAACACTGTTACCTTTTTCTTATTGATATATCCTTCTATCTTGAGAGTTTGAGGAGTGGTAATTCCCGTCAATTCATTACAAGATATGCATGAATTCATAGCTTCTTTTTCAACCCTTGGGGTTAGTTCCTATTGTATATCTACTTCTTTTGATTTTTCTTATTCCTTTTCTTCCTCCTCTTCACAATCTACATCAAATAATTTCTTCTCAACACACTTATGACCTTTAGTGTATTTATTATCACAATTATAACAAACCCCTTTTTCTCTTTTTTCCTCTAGTTTTTGTGGTGCCAAAGTTGTAGGTTATGGGAATATAGGAGCAAAAAAACTTCCATCTTTACAATTGTGAGTGGTAGACCTCCTTGTTGCCATAATTTCTCTTTCAATGTTTCCTGCCACCCTGAATGCATTCTCCAATGACTTAGGTTCCCAAAGGTAAACCTAATGTTGGATGTTATTTTGTAAAGTCCATATGAATACATCAATCATACGCTCCTATGGAATATCAGTTACCTTGATATTCAATCTCTGGAAGTCCTTAATGTGCTCCCCAACTGATCCCTTTTGTTTTAGATTTATCATTTTCATAAAGAAGGTATTTCTCTGTGTATCCTCATCATGTGCTATCAATTCCTCTATAAAAAATTTCCAAGTGAATAGTTCTTTACAAGAATAAATCCATCGATACCATACAAATTTATTGGGTTCTAAATATAAATATGCAATGTGCACCTTTTTTATGCGTTGCACATCGTATATATCAAAGAAATATTACCATATCCTTGCCATCAAACTTCATCATATCAATCTTTGGAATGTGGTTAGTATTCAAATCACTTTTGGAGTCTCTAAAATCATAATTCCTATTCATTTTGTCCTCATCCTTATTTTCATGGAATACCTTGTCACCACCAGGAAGCCTTTCTTGCAGCAACTTTGTTAAAACTTCCTTCAACCCTGCCATCTTAACATTCATCATCGCTTCCATGTCTTATTTTTAACTATCCTTAAAAACTCCCATGTCCCCTTTTATTACTTCTTTTAAACCATCCAATTCATTTTTGGTTTCTCTTTGTAAGAGTGAAATTTGTTGCACTTGCTCCCGTAATTTTGATATATCATGTTGCATTTTTTCCTCTTCTTCACATGCCATAGTGGATATTTATGTTGGCTCACTAAGTGTTCCATTTTATTTTTCAAGACATATTAGAACCAAATAATGATATATATGCTTCAATATTCCCTTTGAATCACTTCAAACTAAATTTTCAAACACAAGTTATGCAAAATTTAAAAATACACACCTTTTTTCTTTATTTTTGGAGGTTGATCTTGAAACTATTTTATATATATAATTTCAGGCCCCCAAGATCTAAAACTTCATCCTAAGGTATCTTTCTATGTCTTCTTTCCAACTCCACAAGTTATACTAAAATTGGATTCTTCAAGACAAATTTATACCAAATCTCCCACAATGACCCTATTATGGATTGGTTCAGTATAGCGAACTTGTATGGACTTCTAGTGTCATTATTTCAAAATTTATCCCTGAAACTCATCCCAAAGAAACTAAATTCCATGCACTTCAGTAATTTTTTATGAAATTCAAATCTGGTCAATGAATATAAAGTTATGAGAAATTTCCCTAGGTCGCTTGTTTGAGACTAAATTTTGGAGCATGTAGAAACTCTAAATTCCTTGGACCATATCTTAGAAAATGTAGCAAAAAAATATCTTGAATTTTTACAAGAAGGTCACCAATATTTTAACTCCATATGGTAAATTTTTCAATTTTTGAAGCTTAATAATAAAAAAAAAGTTATAGCGAAAATTCCAAGATGACCTATTTGAAGGAGCAAAACCATAGGATCCAAAGCTCTGATACTAAATGTTATGTTTCCAACTGAAAATAACAACAAAAAAAACAGAAGAACAATATAAATCAACGACTATATATTAATCCACTTTGAGCAGGAAACCTCCTTTACATCACATAAAGAAACAATTATTCGATGATTCAAATGACAAGACCTCTATGGTATATATTGGAGTCTAAGGGGTCGAAATATAATTAGGGCCTGCATAAAAATAATAATATAAGGGCACAACAATAAAAATAGTGGGTTTTTGTAGAGCACAACAATAAAAATATGGGGGCTACACTAGTATTATAGGGACCTAACATCTTTCTAGTCTAAAAGCATCAATATGGATGAAAAATAACATAATAACTCAATCCAAATCATACCTCCCCAATTTTGGAAAATTTTGGTCACCAAAATATTTTACTTGAACAAGTTGAGGAAATTTTTCCTCCACCTTCTCTCAGGTGTACCATTTAGCCTTACTTGGAAGTTATATTTTCAACCATATTTTCCAAAGGTCGTGACTCCCATATCTTGTAGTCTTGGACCTCATCTACAAAATTATATCTTCTATCAAATGTTCCTACCTAGTGTTAAATCCTCTACAAAAGGTATGACTTATTCCTCTTCATGATCTAACATGCAAGGCTCATGGAGTTTTATATTATATACATTCACCGCCGAGTATGTGCATGTATGGGGGTAGACTGAGTCTATATGAATTGTGTCGCACTTTTTATAGTATCTTAAAGGGACCATATTTTAGATCTTGGTTTTCTTACCACAACCCTATCACATCTCCTCATTCAACTGTAGTCATACTTTGTCTCACACCTTGTATGACTTCTTTGTTTTTTGTTAATCATGCCTAGACTTGTACTTCTTGTGACATCTTTAGTGTCTCCTATACTTGCAAATGAATCTTCTTGATCTCCTCAATAAAATTTTCTACCCTTAATGCATCCCCTTTGAGTTCCTCCCTAGCTCCTCCTTATTTCCCATATGCAACCTCCAAAGGTGAAGGTGGGGAATATCCAAAAATAGATAAAATGGGGACTTACCAATATAAGTGAGGATTGATCTATTAAGAGTGTTGTATATATGTTGATACTAAATTCGACCCTCTCCAAAGAAAAACTTTGCTACCTCTAGGGAATTTGTCTCACAATAGCCTTTATCTGATTTTCATCAATCTTACCTAACCCCACTAGATTCATATTTGACATGTTATCCATAATCACATATAAAATTAAATCAATAAAATAAATTGGAAAACTTCAATCATGAAAGTTAACATTAACAATATAAAATTAAATCAATAAAATAAATTAAAAAACTTCAATCATGAAATTAACATTAACAATATTTCACGACGTTATTTAGATAACATCACATATCCATAATTATGTGTGTTATTATTATTATTATTTTATCATTTTAATGTTATTAATCACATATAAATATATATACTTAAGTAATTAATAACACTAACTAAGATTTCATAATAATATACAACAATAAAACAAAAAATACTTGCTTCTTACCTTATATAAAATTCATATATCTCATAAAAAAATTAAATAAATCATTTCATAAAAAAGTTTATCAAAATAGTTTCCATGTATGATCTAAAGTCCATTGCTATGTGTAAAACCCTATTCCAAAAAATACAAAAATAATGTTATTAAGTATGGTTAAATAATTAATTTTGCAAACATTTTATGTAGTAAGATATTATTACCTATGAATCATATTAAATACAAAAAGAAATAAAGTTATTAAATAAAGAAATAAAGACTAAATAAATTCACTTTCGACTCCCATATTTTTGTCAAGCTTTCACCACCCAACGAATGTTTGAGCTTTCCATTTGAAGTTTATTTACCCTTGTCATATATTATGTGAATTCATTTGATATGTGAAAGTCCAAATCTACCAGTGTGAAATACATTTTATAATCCAATGTTTTATTATAGTTGAAAGGGATTAACCAAGGTTTACTGCAGAAATGTGATTAAGGAAAGAATTAAGTCATTAGTCAAGAAACATAAGGTATGTAAATGGCGTTTTACCAATGATTTTTCCTCAACTATTTTGGAAGCAAATTAAAGAAATGAGGTAAATAAATTGTATCAACTGCAAATTTATTAAAAACTAAATTCTATTTTTGTCATGAACGGAGTTACTTGTGCATATGTTTTCTTATGATTTACTAAGAACTAATTTCTATTTTTGCCATGGACGGAGTTACTTGTCAATCAATTGAAGACTTGGAAAAATGAATTCAGTGAAGAATTATATGTAATGCTAGTTTAAGGAGAAAGTTGTTAGGAAATATGAAATTTTGAAGTTGTCTTTACAAGATCGAAATGTTTTCGGAAATAATTTGTATTTTCTGTGTTTTCTTTAATTACACAATTAAAAAGACAATTACGTAAAAAGTTATCAATTATATATATATATATATATGAAAATTCGAACTCATTTCGGGGTTTTTTATAAAATAATTCATTCTTTGGAGGGCCATGACTACACATACGGTATATATGGGATTTATGAGGGATTTGTGACTTAAAATGTGCAATTTTTAATAAATAATTTTGTTGTTTTATTATTTTCTATTCATTCTCTTTATTTTTGTTCGTTATGTTTATTTAATTTTGTTTGTTAAATATTTTGTTTTAACTGGGTGATTTATAAATTAGACATGATAGATTTGTAATTCATTTAGTCATTACTTGATTTATTGTTCTTCAAGATATGCATACTCTGTGAAGTGCTAAAATTGATAGATTTCTTTGGTTTGATGTTAATTAAATATACCAATTCATGACATTGATTATTTATTTGTAGTAATTCATAAAGGACATCATATACATTAGAGTATTCATTTTGTTTTTCTTTCTATGTGTTCTTGTTCAATTAGAGTTTATATTTATTAGTAAAATATGCAAGATTGTTGATTTTACTTTATTATATAGTGAATCTTACATACATAAGTTGATTTAAAGTTTTAGATACATGTATATTTATTAGTAAAATATGCAAGATTGTTGATTTTACTTTATTATATAGTGAATCTTACATACATTAGTTGATTTAAAGTTTTAGATACATGTTATTTAAAGGTTTTGAATCAGATTTAAGAATATGTTGTAGGTTGAAGTCATGATGATACATGTTATTTATGCTTTGCTTGCACATTTAACTTAAATATCAATACATAGCAATTATTTTATTTTATTTTAGCTATTTATTTATTTGTTTTACTATGTTATATATCTCTATCTCGATAATTGTTCACGGTTTCATAAATTACATGATTTTTATTAATTTATTACAATCTTTATTGAATTCATATATTTTCCAATATATTTTGTTGGTGGAATAAATGTGCTAGTTAATTGTTTTATGTATTGTTTGTAAGTGATTCAATACTTGATATTGAATTACTTCATACTTACATTTAAGTGAATAATATTGCACTAGAGATATAGAGGTATTTTAGTTTTTATTTTATTTTCTTTGTGTTCATGTTGTAATGTATTTATCTCGTCTATGTTTTTTCCTTCAATGTAGGTCTAAGTTATCTATTTAAATTGTTTACTTTAATTATTCATTCAAAACCATGGATTATATACTCACATATAAGTTCCTTTCCCCAAACCTAAACCATTAAAATTTTCATTATTTCATATCGTTAATCTCGTCTTATATTTATTTGCTTATTGAACATATTTTTTTATTAGAAACAAAGAATACCCCCTGAGGTGAAGGGAGGCCAACCCTTTTAACCTAAAGCGGGAGGTTTCGTATCCTCAGGGATTTTTTCTTAGATTACTCTTAGTCATTGGAAAAATATGGGAACCAAAAATATATATAAAAGATATTTTCATCCCAAGTCTACAAGTGCTTCTAATTGCAACCCCTCAAAAGTTGTGCCAAAGTCACATTGACTACTTCCATTTTCTCATATGTCTATGGATGGAATTTAGTAGAAATCTTCAACTTTGTATCCATATTCCATAATGTGGTTCAAAATGCACTAATAAATATTGTGTCCTAGTCTAAAACAATGCTCCTTGGTATCCCAAGGTGCACTTGGACTTGTCCAAATAAAAAATTTGTCGCTTCTTTCCCACTTATGATCTTTCTATAGGGCATGAGAATAGACATCTTGTTGAACCTATCAACTACCACAAATAGGTAGTCATGTCCCTTCTTGGTTGTTGGTAAACCTCCCACAAAGCCCATGGAAATGTTTTCCCAAGGATCAATGAGTACAGGAAAGGGACAGTATAAACCCTGTTTCATGTCACTAGGCTTGCTAGTACAAAAAAAAAATGCATACTCTTGTGAACCTAGTTACCTCTTCTTGCATCTTAGGCTAGTACACATAACTTTGCAAGTTGGCCATTGTCTTCCCTACACCAAAATTTCCCGCAACCTTGAAGGTGTGAACCTCTCTGATTAGCTATATTCATCTTTAGATTCAAGTTCCAACACTTCTCCTCTATCTGACCATCAATGTTGCAATGGTTACTAGGATATTTGTACTGGTATGTTGTAGTTGTTGTATTTTTGCCTTTCACCCCTTTCCACTTCTTCTTACCCTCATTGGAACTTTCATGGTGCTCCTTCTAGTTTAACCCACTTGATTACCCTTTCTTTTGGCCTATGTTCTCCAAGTACTATGATTATACACAAGCCTCATCCATTATTCCGGGTTGGAACAACATCACTTGGTCATGTAGATGGTTGTGTAAACCCCCTAGATACTTGAGGAGTATGTCTAGGTTCTTTGGGGAGATACCCAACATTATTACCATCTTGCAAAATTATGCAATGTAATCTTGTACACTTTACCCCTGTATCTACCTAAAGTAATGCCACCATATCCAATGGTCCTCTACATACCTAATGAGGTAAAACTATGACTTTATTAGAGTTTGGAAATCCTTCCACTTAGTCACTAGAGGATCTCCCTCCAACCTCATGGTTTTTGTGTGGGTGTCCTACCAAGTTAGGGCATGGTCCTCTAGTTTCAAACAATAAAACTAATTTTTTGGTTCTTCCACTACACAATGAATAGTAAAATAAACTTCTCACTACTTCCACTAGTGAGTTAACTTTAAAGTGTCAATTTCACCTTAATATGAATGGATGTCGACCTTCATTTCCATCTTGAATAGGGATTGTGAATGGTTCAAACACTCAAATTGGGTTGATCCTTTTCAAGTTCTTTCTTAGACTCTCTTTTCGATCTCCTGATCTCCCCTTTGATTGACCTCTGTGTCAAAACCCCCGTCTCTAAACCATGAGGAGGCTTGCATTTGGTTTATATTTGTGACTCGTGCTTCTAGTCATGCAAACCTCTCCTCTATGAGATCTTAAGGGTTATTAATTGATGCATTAGCCATAGCTAGGGTTTTATGACTTTTGTCCTAAGCGATATGGATCCCTTGCAACTCCCCACAATATACCCAAAAAAACCTTCTCTAATATAAATATGATATCTTAAAAGATTTTGTGGATATTCCACTAGACATTTCTTCACAATAGATCTACTAAAATATTTTAGAAAATCCAAAATCTACACTATGGGTGTTAATTTTTCCTTACATTTATGGATTTGTTAATTATTGTTTATTGCATATGCATGAAAATTATAATTGTGCAAAAAATAGAGAACAAATAGAACAACGACTCACAACCACAATAACACAATATATGACCTAGGAAAACCTTATGGGAGAAAGCCCAGCTAGAAGGTTAGACTACTCCACCCTCTCTTTCCCTAAATGGAAATGGATGCAAGTACAGAGGAGTGAGACCTATGGCCCGTGTGATGGTATAGTATAGAAAACCTCTTTTTTTTCTCTCTCGCTATCCACTTCAAACTACTCTACTCACCTATGGAATAAAAGGCACTTGAAAATAATGGAACCCCTTTTTCTCGTAGTGGCCTAGTTCTAACATAGCCTGATATTCTACTAGTGGATAAGTTTGACTCCTTCAACCCTTAACTAGAGTTACAATATCGACTCTTCTAAATTCTTCTTCATCATGATCAAGTGGCTAGCCCAATTTCCATGAACAATGAGGGATGATGTGGCATCCTCTCAAATCATGTGGTCAAAATAGGAAGGCCAACTTCCTAGTGGCATAACATTTGGATATGGACTCTGATTGAGGCAATTATTGGAACATTGAAAAGGTATATGTGTGTAGAATAGCACTAGGAGGTGTGTGTTTTAGCAAAAGTCTCTTACAAAAAAAAATTGATGTTTGATGCCTCAAACGAGTTCTGAAACGTTTCAAACCCTAATTCATCAAACTAGGACATGCCAGTAAAAATGGTCCTATGAGATGATTCATCTAATTTTCTAAAAGCACCAAAATAGATGATAAATAATATAATAATACAATCTAGATCAATTAGGGTTTTGTCTCTCAAAAAATTTGCATTGAATATAATATTTTGTATTCTTCTTACAAATTTATGTGTTCTTTCATTTTATTCTAAATCTAATTTACATTAAATTTACACAATAATAATGTTGATTTTTATTTTATTTTAGTATTTATATATAACATTTAAGCGATCATTTTTGCTACATTCAAACCCCTTAATACCATTAGAAATTCTCTTAGATATGTTAAAGACCCTATACACCCTAAAGACATGAAAGCGGTCTACTCCATCTCGTGTTCCCATGGGATTTCATACATTGGGGACATTGGTCACTCCATTAACCAAAGAATCCAAGAACATGCAACATATATTAAGCATAGCCATTCTCATTTCTCAGTGTTAGCTGAACATGCGGTGAAATTCAACCATCATGTCTACATTGAGGATTCTCGAGTCATCGCTAGGGTTGATGACTTCCATCATAGAAAGCTTAGAGAGACTATTGAAATTGAAAAACATGTTATTAATCTTAACATGGATGATGGTTGGAAGTTAAGTAGGAGCTAGATCCCTTACCTCTCTTTGTTATATATATATATATATATATATATATATATATATATATATATATATATATATATATATATTATATATATATATATATATCATTTTTGACTTTCCCTATTAAAATATTCTCCAATAATTTTAATATAATAACATTTAAAACTAATTGTTGAATATTATTATTCCTATTTAAAAACTATTTGATAAAAATAGATGAAAAATATTTTTAATTATGAGTACAAATTTACAAATATACATTCCTTATTCTATTATTATCCAATTTAATTTAATTGATTTGAATTAAATAATATTTTAATTAAAAAAAAAAACAAAATAATAATAAATATATAAATTTATTAATTCAACAACTAATTTTTAATGGCTAATTCCTAATGGCTAACTTTGGAACCGGATGTATCTCTGTTATTTAAACATTTTGATTAATTAATTTATTTTACGTGTCTTAAGGATAACCACATTATATGGTCTGAAGATCGACCAACAACTTATGATGTGATTAATCTGAAAAACATGGTCAAAATAAAAAAAAAAATAACTTTATATAAAAACAAATAATTTAAAAAAGCACACCATTAAAAGATATATATTATTTTAAAATCTCTACTCTGATGATTAATATCATTCTATGGACATATATTAATACTAGATATTGACTTCTCATTAAATATAATGTTGAATTTAATGATATCTTGATTATAATTGGAAGGGAACAAAAAAATGTACATATAACTTTCATTATTACCTGCATTTTATAGCAATTGCATAACCAAAAAAATCATTATTTGATTGAGGCAAAGTATGGTGGTATATACCTATGATCATGAATTTAATATTTAGATCCATGATATTTTCCTTAACGAGTTAGGCTTTTCACAACACCACGTAACCATTCTCAAATGTATTAGCGAAAATAGCATTTGATTTATTAAACACATTTCGGCTACAAAATCCAATTGGAAAAAGAAACTCCTCTTGTCTTTTAAAACTCTTCCAGTCCTATTATATTATATATTTTTGTCTAAAGTTAAAGGTCACTTCAACTTTATCATTATTTATGATATTTTCAAAGAAAGTTCCATATAAAATATTTTATTTTAATTTATAAGAATCTGCTAGGGACATCTGTCCAAGCCCTTCCTCTATCTCTACAATCCCATTTACATTACTTTATTTTAATATAAATAATCTACAAAAACGCTAGGGACATTTTGTCCAAGCCCTTCATCTACTTCTGCAAAACATTACAAGTGAGAATTTTGATTACCATATTAAATAAATATAACAAAATATGACAAAATATGGCAATGAGATATCTTTTTCAAATTCTGGCTATATAAAAATCAAGTAGAATTGTATTTTTTTTTGTAAAATATATTTTTGAAATATATAATGTATTTTTTTGTTAAATATATTTTTGAATATATAAATAGATTCTAATACTCTAAAAGAATTGTGATTTTTTGTTATTTAAAATATATTTTTGAATGTATCCCCAATCCGAGTGTCAGCTGTCAGATAAATTCATTAAGGCAATTGTTATATAAGGATGCAGAGAAATGTTGCCACCGTCATCCACACACTTGAAGCGAAGGGTGTGGTGGTCTTTAGCATGCTTAAGGCAACAAGAATGCACGAAGGTGGCAAATGCATTTGGCAAACTTACTGACTGCAGTAAAGGATAGAAGCTGAGGTATTGAAAGAACAGAGGTACTGAAGGCGAGAATGAAGCAAAGGCTTTGGAAGGGATGAGGGCTCCATTGGCTCCAAATGTTGGTTACCGAGTATGTAAACTGGTTCTTCCTCCACTCCATCATGCTTCCCTACGTCTGTTTTATAATTGGGGTATGTATGGGGGCACTGGGTTCGTGGGCGAGAGTAATTCATGTTGGGAGATATGCATGCTGTCGGGCATCTATTGGAATAATCCCAACTCCATGGGTTCCTCCCTGTTGTCAATCCATTATGGGATTTTCCTCTCTCGCATGGGGCTTGTCGGGCTTGGTGGGGAAGGTTTCAGTTCGGGGGAATACCTCTATCTTTTCTGCTTGGAAAACATGGGGGTCAGGGGTTGGGATGTTGTCAATGTCTATTTTTTAGTGAAAGTATGTTTCTTGGTCTTCTCCATGGTTTCTGAGGAAAGTTGGAAGGACTAGCTCCTAAGGGTCGATGCCAAGTACCTAAGGAGAGCTAGTAGTGGGGGGGTTGCTGCGGGACGGGGTCTTCTGAAGTCTGGGAATTGGCCTAAATTGAGCATTGGTCATGCTAGCCTCGTTGGTTGAGTGGAAGTCGAGATGCAAGTAGAGTTTGTGTTGGGTGCCTCTTGGAGCCCAGGGTTCAGATTTTTCCCTGTAGTGCTGGTCAGGGCAAGGTTAAGATGATGATGAGTCAAGGGGGATGGGGGAATGGTCACATAGAGGTGGGTAAAGGAGGTGCGGGGCTTGGATCACATCGGCTTGGCTACCATGCTACAAGATTTATAGTTGGCCAGCTGTTGACAGCTCGCTCCCAAGGCCGAGGTCAAAGCATTTGTAAAGAAATGGTCATGTCGAGGTGTTTGGTGGGGCAAAGTTAGTAGGGTGCGGGTCATGGTCATGCTGGGTGGGGGATCCTTAATTTCGAGGGTTATACAAATAAAACAAGGGTGGTGGATTTTTTGAAATGGAAGAGCCTTCGAGTGATGGAAGTACAAAATATAATGTTATGGCAATTATGGTTTCTTGTTCTCATATCAAGTCCACAAAATAGTATTCATTCTTGGACGCGAAAGAGCACATAGGCTAGTTTCTGTCCATCCACAGGATTTGGTTGGAAGGTACCATGATAGGGCGACAATGGGAAGAATGACAAAAGGTAAGGGTCGAGGAAAGAGACCATGGGTGATCAAGGCCGAGGCTGAACCAAGCACCTCGGGTAAATGTCGAGGTCGAAAACTAGTGGCCAACCTGATAAATGAAGTGGTTGATGCATACAAGGAAGGCACCAAAGAGGAGATCATGCGACTGATAGTAGAATG
This sequence comes from Pinus taeda, assembly GCA_000404065.3. Taxonomy (NCBI): domain Eukaryota; kingdom Viridiplantae; phylum Streptophyta; class Pinopsida; order Pinales; family Pinaceae; genus Pinus; species Pinus taeda. The sequence continues at coordinate 25,990 of APFE030714250.1, forward strand.
TGAGAAAAACATAAACTGACAAGCGAGTGTGAATGAAGCTGATTTGGAGGACAGGAAGCTCCTAGTTCCAGATTCGAGTCACACTAGAGGAATAGGGACTCAATTTAAACAAACCCCATATCTTTATTGGCTAATGAAATGCCTCCTGGGCATGGCCATGGAGAAAATTTGGATGATTATTATACAAAATTTCCCAAATTACAAACAAGATTTCCAGAAGCTGCAATTTCAATTGCATAAACAAGACGGCCACCTTAGCCGCAGAGAGAGACACTCCCCTTGCCTATTCTCTCAGACAAAGCTGTCAGGATCCAATGCAAAAGATCTCGCCCCGGTCGCATTGGCCTCTGTTGAGTAAGATGAATAGAATGTTGGATTTCAGTTATTTTTTTATTAGTTTTCATGCACATAACTTTTAGTTTCCAATTTACAGTCATATATATATATATATAATATATATATATATATATATAATATATTATATATATATATATATGAAAATAGAATATGGATGTGGGCATGACAATCAAACTTATCTAGCTTGGATGGCTTGTCATACGGTTAGGTGGTCAACAAACTTGGTTTCTTGATGGGCAAGTTGAGACCACCTAACCTGTCTCTATGTGGTTGTAACTTGCTTATTTTATAATGAAGAAGAAGGATCTGCCAAGCTTAACAAAAAAAAAACTTTGAACGTATAAATAGATTCATCACCCTTCAAAATCACTAAATTCTATAGATTAAACAACTTAAACTCGAGTTTGAATTTAGGCTTTTGTGATCCATATCTTGATTTTTGAGAAATTTTTCGATGATAATCACATCAAAACTCCTTTGTTGACATGTTCCGAACCATCCAGTATGGTTCATCTTGAAAACAAGATAGAAAATCAGTTAAATAGAAAAAATGTAATGAAAAAAAAAATCATTCCAACCACTAAAATGTAACAATATTTTTGAGTAAAACAAAATTAATTAAATAAATGATAATTAATAAATTAATCATAAATCACAACAAAAATATTATAATATATATATAAAAATTGATTGTTTATGTTATATTAGAATAATGTGTAATTTTATTATTAATTACACATATTCATAATTTAATTTTAAGATATTATTTATGAAATAATGCCTAATAATATAATAAATATTACACATTATTTCTATATATATATATATATATATATTATAAAAATAATGTTAATTATTATTATTATAATTACAATATTCCTAATATAAAATTATATAAAGTATAAGTGGGAGTCTTGCATTCTTTTTATTATTTTTTTAACCCTGTATTATATATGTTCATAGATATGGAGATAATTATTTTTATATAAACTTCCTGAACAATAATTTTTTACATTGATTCAAATAATTTTTTAATTGTAATTTCAATTAAATTCATAAATTAAAATTTATAAATATTCTAAATTTACAAATTTAAATAGTTAAATATAAAGATAATAAAAATATTAAAATAAATTAAATTAAATTAACTAAAACAAAGTGTCAACATTAACTAATAAAAAATTATTGCAATAAATGAGAAAGAGAATTAACAACTAATTAAAAAGGAAGAAATAAAGAAAAAGGATACGAGGAATTGTTCGAAGAGTCAAAAGTGATTGGAATCTGCGTAAAAAATTTCAAAGAAAGAGAATTAACAACTAATTAAAAGGAAGAAATAAAGAAAAAGGATACGAGGAATTGTTCGAAGAGTCAAAAGTGATTGGAATCTACGTAAAAAAATTTCAAAGAACCTTGCAGTAGCGATGTTTGAATCATGTTTTTGATGGTGGAAATGTATTCAGCGCCATCAGAAACCTCTAGGGCACCCAAAATCTTGAAGTTTGACAATTGTAACCTGGATTTACAAAAATACATACCACATTTTGTCAAAATCTTGCTAGAATTTCCATGATTTTCACGACAAAAAAACAGTTTGTTTAGACTATGGCAAAAAAAATACTAACCTAATATTTAACCAGAAGAGACCAAAAAGAAAAAGAAAATGAAATTTAAAAACTTAAGGTTCAAATATATAACAATAAAAAATAAATAATAATAATAATAATAATAATAATAAATTATAAAAAATAAAAATAATAGAATAAAAATTGATACCTCTGTAAAAGAATGAATCAAAAAATCGATATAAAAAGATTAAAAGGAAATAGCAAAGACTCACCAATTGCTAATTTTCTAGTCATCATCCATATTTAAATTACTTGTTTTTTTTCGATCTATAGTATCTCGCTAAACTTAAAATGATGAAAATAATCAATTCTTGCAACGACCTAAACCTCTTCAATAAATATGTGGCACTTTATTTTTCCCACAATATTCTGCCAAAAGTGAGAAAGAAATCTTCCCATGCTTCATACCGCGTCCTCATGATACATGCTTTTGAAAATTGCAAATGCCTCTACGTGGACTCATTCCAAAAGTGGGAACATTAATGAATTTAAGTCAATTTTAGTTGAAGCATTACGAGAAAGTTTAAACTTTGTGTATAATAAAAAAATATTAAAACACTTACATGTATACTTTCAAACAATCAATGGAAGGATATAAAAAGGTTGATTTAAATATAAAGTTGAGTACAATTATTTTTGGGAACAACTTTGGTTATTATTTAAATATAAATTATAATAATAATACAACAACTTTATGAGTAACCTTGGAAATCAATTTTAACTTGAAATGTGCACACGTATCCAAATATTTGAAAAGCCATGTGCCCACGTATGACCAAAATGATTTGATTATTCAAGGAATGACGTTAGACATACAGGTAGAGAATATATATCACCGAATCAACCCTTCACTTACACTTTTTAGTGTACCTAATTTTCAAATTAATTTAACCATTGCCCTAACTATTAGAAATGGTTATGGTTGGTCCATGTTTCTCGAAAAAAATTATTGCTTTTAAAGATTCCATTCAATTTTGAGCTTTGAGCTTTAACTTTATGATTTTCATAAATGAATATATAAATATGTGGGACATGGTCAAATTGTAAATTTACTTGTGTGAGAGCGTGTGTACATTCCAAGTGGAAGTGTTTGGGTGTTATTCGGGTCATTAATAGTTATATTTTTGGTTTTTTTAGAATTTTTATTTATTTATTTATTTTTGTGTGTTTGGGCGTTTTGGAGTGATACATGAATTTTGTCTTGAGGACGGGTTTTATAGTTTATTTCTGGTTTTGTGGTTTGTAAAATTGTTTTTTTTTTTTTTGTGTTTGGGCGTTTTGGGGTGATACATGAATTTTGTCCTGAGGACAAGTTTTATAGCTTGGGGCTCGGTATATCCATGTGGAAGAATCCACGAATGTATGAATCTTGATTTTCAGGGACTTGCGAGAAGTGTTTCAATCATACTTTTCTCAGGGTTTATAAAAGAAGTGCCACACTCTTTCGAATTTTCCCTTTGATTTGGTGCTCTGGTTGTTGTTTGCTAGGTTTGAAGACTCTATTTAGGGGAAGGTACAACTTCTTGGCTCTACTTTCAAATCCTCGCAGTTTCATCTTTTCTCTGGACAAGGGGTGCAACTATTTTTGGTCTTTCAGCGAACTCGGGTGGTGCATGCGCCTTCATCGAAAGATGGTAATTTTTCTGGTGTAGCACAGTTTTTCTGGTGGATTTTCAAATTGTCCATCAACTGCCTTGTTCATTAAATGTAGGATTTCTTATTAGAGTTCCTTATCGAGTGAGACGATCCTGCAAAATTGTGGATGATTGATTATTAATGGTTATTCATTGACAGTCCGACCTAGCTTGGTGAGTTATTTATAATTGAACATCAAATATTCCTTCCTTCTATAGTTGGATTACTTTTTTAATCCTCTGCACCTTGCCACTTATGGACTTGTTGTTTCGACACACTCTTGTGATGTGTGCTAGTGTATAATTTACTATTTTTCTCTCACCACCCCCTTTGTCCGAATCCGGAAAGTGACAGCTATTCTCCAAGTTTTTCTCTCGGTGGGAACTTGGTGCTCTTTTCTAGATTGGGGGCATTTATGATGGTGGTTGGTCAGATTTGTCGAGACCATTCTTCCATATTTCTCCCTTTTGTTTATTCATGGTATTTGACATTTGTTCTTAGCACCTTTTGTCACCCTATCCTCTAGCCTCCACCTAACCCTTCTTTTGGCTTGTTACTTTGACTGTACACATCTCACTATTTTTGCCTCTGCCGATTTTGGTTTGGGCCTATCACCATCAAATCCATCAATGAATCTTGATACTTTTATATCATCGTTGGATGTTGATGTGGTGTCCTACGAGGAATTCATCAAGGCCACATTGGACGCAGAATGGGCACTCCATGAAAATATTCCCACTGCTCCTCAGGTGGACCCTACCCTTTCATCCCACATTCCTTATTTTGCATGGTCTTCGGGTGGCTCACATGCAGGGCCTCGTGTTATTTGAACTACTTCCCCCGCCATTGCACATCGTCATGGGAAACCTACAAGACATCATCCTATCAACCTTGTTCCGAAAACTAAACTTTTGAGCTTCGGATATGATGTTATGTGAGATAGGGTTGCTAGTTTACAGAAGCATACACTTGTAGGTAGATGGTATTTTGCAGATCTCTCGGAGTTGGATATGCAGGAATGGGTGCGGAAAAAATGGGGTCGATTCTGGGCTACCCTCCAAAAGCAAGCATACTCATGAATGATTGGTTCAGTTTTCATTTCACGCATCAAGAGAATCTAGAGTGAATTCAGAAAATCCCATGGGTTTGGGAGAGGAGCTTTTTACATCTACACAACTAGTATGTGGCCTTCAATCCCATTTGAGGCATGCCCAATAACAATTACATATGGATAAAGCTACCCAGTTTACCTTTGGAATACTAGACGCGAAAAATTATGGTTGAGATTGGAAATGCTATTGGAATATTTATATATGTGGATCAGAAGTGCTTGGGTGCCAAAGATAAGAGAGTTACGTGGATTTTGGTAGAATTGGGTTTCTCAGGCAAAATTCCAGGAGAAATCAACTTGGTCTAGGGCAATGTGATCCATAGGCAGAGAATTGACTATTGGTGCATCCCTTTCCATTGCTTACTTTTTCATCGCATGGGACACCTCAAGAAGAACTGCACTCAAAGGCCCCCTCATGGAGGAAATGCCCGGTGTGGTTCTGGATGAGTTCGGGGCCATTTTTATGGAATCTCTGGTGAAATTCTACAAACGTCATGTACTGATTTCTCCACTGATAAATCTCATTCCATTTTTGATATTCCCTCATCTCCTCCATCCTCATCTCCCTACAGGATGACTGGCCTGGTCCTGTCCTCATGTGAGCCTAATATCCATCCTAGTGGACTTCCCATTAAAATCATGGGGTCACATCCTATTACTGACCCCCACCTTTCTCCCCACTCTCCACACTCCCCCAAGAATCCTCCTCCCCACATTTCTCCATCTACTCGTCATGCCCATCCCTCTTTTGAGATGTCGAATTGTAGCCACTCTCACTCTGCCTCCATTCCTAGATTATCCCCTCCCCATTTCACCTCGCTATCACCACTACATCTTCCCTCCCCCCCTGCCCCTGCAAGCACTTCCATGGATTCACCCCATAATTTAGTTGGCAGTGACGTTGATTTCTTATGGTAAATCCTACTATAGATCCGGCCTCTTTATCCATACATAGAGGACCCTCCCGAAAATCCCCCGTGGTTATTAGTCCAAACTCTGCCTATAACATTACAACTCATAGGAAGGGTAGGTGAGCTTTCCATCGTATTCACCTGGTCAATAGTTCTAAATCGCTACAATTTTATGATTTGGTCGACTTGTTTGACATTCCCATCTCTGACGAATTACCCTGGGCCCTTAGAGCGCATGTGCCCTTGATTCCTCCCCCCCCCCATGAATTGCCTTTCTCTTAACTTGCATGGTTTGGGGGACCACTATAAACTCTTATCCCTCAAACAGTTGGTTCGATCCATCCACCCTTTCATTATTTTAATATAGGAGATGATGGCTAGTTCAAATAAGGTTTTTTCATACTTCAATAAAATTTTCCTCGATTGGAATACGGTGGTTGTGGACTCTATTGGGATTTCGAGTGGTTTGGTCACACTATGGGATTACAGATGGGCCACACTTTCAACATACCAATTATTTGGAGGTATTTTTTTAATGGGGCATATCTATGAAGTATAGGGAATAATACATTTTCTAAATCTATATGCTCCATACAAAGACATATCTACTTTCTAGAAGAGTATGGAGGACCGCGATGTCCTAAAGATTGGCTCACTGATCATGGTTGGAGACTACAATGCGACCATGTCCAGGGAGGAATATTTATGGACCGAGAGGAGATCTGACCCTATGGTTGATTTTCTACTTTCCCTATTTGATTTCAATCATCTCATTGACATTCGCCCCTCTCCACTTTCCCCAATATGGTTCAACAGGTGCTCGGGGGAGGCTCTCATTGGGAAAAGGCTAGACAAATTATGCATTCATGAAAATCGTGTGGAAATATTGGGTGATTTAAAATCTTGGGTGGTTCAGACTCACATATCGGATCATATGCTTGTTGTTCTACAGTGGATACGAGTACTTGTATGTTTGGGTATTCCTTTCAAGTTCAATAGAACCCGGTTGAAAGACAAAATTCCACTGCCTTAGTACAAAACTTCTGGAAAGGGTGCAGGATATCATTCTTCCCCGATGGTGTATCTATCTGATAAACTACATGTTCTGAAGAGTCGAGTTCGAGTGTGGGAAAGAGAAAAAAAGGCACTTGCTCTAGAACTTCATAATATCATGCGGGAAATAGCTAAGTTTAGCCACTCACTCGATCACAGGGACCCCTCGGGACTGTCATGGATTCTGCTAAACACAAATGGAGCTTAGAAGGCGAAGATATTGCACATCCAAGAATCCACTTGAACATTGAAAAGTCGAGTACTCTGGCTCAAGGAAGGCGATAGGAACATCAAAATTTTCCACAAGTATGAAAATGTCAAAAAAATGTAAACACTATTTGGCAGATAAAAAATAGAAATGGGGACATGGTGTCTCCACTGAGGAAATTCAAGTAGAAGAGGCACATTTCTTTGAAAAATTCTACCAGGCTCGCAAAGAAGTGAAAATTGATGACCTCCTTTGGGGCATACAGGACTATCCCCATATGTTCAATGGATCTCATAATGACTCCCTTTTCTAACTAATAAATCTTGAGGAAATTCATTGAGTCTTAAACTCTTTTGCTACAAATAAATACACAGGCTCGGGTGGCTAGACTATGGAATTCTTTCCCCATTTTTTCGAGCTGTTGAAATTGGACCTCTTGCACTTAGTCGAGGAATACTGTAAAACTAGTAATATTTTAGGCTTAATAAAATCCACCTTTATAGCCCTTGTAGCTCTCCATCCCTGATACTTTCCTGGACTTCAAGCCCATTTCTCTGTGTAACATTGTTTATAAACTCATTTCCAAGATCATAGTTGAGCACCTAAAAAGCATGCTCTCGACTTACATCTCTCGGGAACAATATGGCTTCCTGCCAAACCAATTGATCCATGATGTTGTGGCCATTTCTTAAGAGGTGATCAACTATAGGCACTTGTCATGAAAGTGGACCTAAAGGCGTGTGATTGTGTGGACTGGTCATTCGTACGTCTCTTACTTTCCAAGATTGGCCTTTCTATCCAAAACACCGAGTGGATCATGGCCTGTGTTTCCAATGTTCATTTCTTGTGCTCGTAAATGGTTTTCCTTCACATTTTTTCAAATCTTGGAGGGGGCTTTGTCAAGGTTCTTCATTATCACCCTTGCTATTTATTTTGGTAATGGATTGTTTCAGTATCATGTTGAATGCAACTCAAAAAATGGGATTGTTTAAATGGATACACTTGGGTTAGGTATAGATATCTCTCATATTATTTTTGTAGATGATATTCTCTATTTTGGCATGGTCACTAGAGCACAATGGATGGTTTTCCATGACATTTTGGATAGATTCAATGTGGCCACGGGCCTGGAGATCAATGAGGAGAAGTCTTACATTTTATATTCCTTTGGTGATTCTGCTGAGATCAATCTCAACTCCCAACTTTTCAATTTTAGAACTTGGCCTATAAAGAATCGATTTACTTATCTGGGTTTTCACCTAAAGCTGAAAAACTACAAAAATGAAAACTGAGATTGGCTCTTAGAAAAATTCAGGAAAAAATTGTTTTGTTGAGCACATCGATGGCTATCATTGGGGGGACGATACATTCTTGCGTAGGTTGTTTTACAACAAATGACAGTTTATTTGGCACACCTTTACTTCTTACCATTTGTCATCATTAAAAGGATAAAAAGTTTCATGGCCCAATTTATCTGGTCGGGATCTGGGGATAAGCACAAATATCATCTCATTAAATTGGAGAAGATCACCATTCCGAAGGAAGCTGGTGGCTGGGGATAACTAGACATTAGATTTTTTGGTTTAGCTATGATCTTAAAAGCCCTCTGGAGAGGACTCTTTAATGATGACATCTGGAGAGATATCATTATACAAAATCTCTTTTTCAAACCCAAGTTGAAGTCTAGATCAAGAGCGAAAGCATTGGGTAAAACTATGATTCGTGTATTTGGAATGGCTTCATCAAGGTGAAAGAACTATTTCTGCACAGGATTCACTAGACATTTGGTGACAGAAACAGAATTATCATCTACCTGGACAACATTCAGGGCATGGAGGATGCACTCTCGCTACAATTTGACACAATGAATCGACTACAATCCACGGGATATTTCTTTTTAAAACAGGTCATTACTAGGTGGAATGACAATTTCCCTATTTGGAAATTGGTTGTGGACATAGGCCTGATGGGTCAACATGTGATGGAATAGGAGGCATATATACAAAATCGCAAGCGAGTGGGACTATGCAGATCAAAGTTGAGTGACCAGATAACTTGGGCTAGGAAATTGAAGAACAACATGGTGGTTGTAGTGTACGCCTACAGGTATCTTATTTCCTCCCATGTTTCATTAAACAATACATGTTGGTTCCAGAAATTCTGGAAATTAGATGCTCCTTTAAAGATTATACTTTATGTATGGTTAGCTTGGCGAAGCAAAACACTGACATGGGAAAACTTATGCAAAAGGGGCCTCCCTGGTCCTAGAATATGTTCACTATGTTGCCAAAATTATGAGACTAACCATCACATTTTACTAGAATGCAACATGACCTATAAGATCTGAGATTATATATTTTACTCTCTTAAAATTGCAGGAAAGAGATTCATTGATATTGAACAATGTATCATGTGGTGGCTGGTATTTGGTGGGAAATATCGGGAAACTCGACTCTTTCTTTTTTGGGAAATTTGGAAGGACAATAACATGTTTATCTTTGATGGTGTGCACATCAATCCACATTATATTACGCATAAAATTCTATTATGGCTGGTGATCTGTAATGCAAACTTGAAGGTGATGGAAAAATTGCAAGTAAAATTTTATGTATTTTAGGCAATGGATCAATTTGCAAAACACATAAAATAATGGTTTTTAAACTTAGTTAATATCATAAACATAAACAAATATAATATATCAGAAACAAATAACAACACAAATGATAAAGGAGTTCACCCCTCTCTGGGGCTACATCTCCTGGTCCAACTTCCAATGTTGGGCCTCTTTCATTAAGTGCTCAAATTTGTGTTCATAGGGATTCATGGTGTTCATAATGTAAAAATGATGCCTTCAATGGCTTCAAAACAGTAAAAAACCCCCAATTGGGCTCTTGTTGGGCTCAATTTCGCCAAAAACTGAAGAATTTATGCTCTCTCCAAGTTTTCCTTGCTAACTGATCTACAAATTGGACTAAAGTGTTAATGGTTATACAAATTTTGCCTTTCCAGGGCGCACCAAGCTACAATTTCACTCAGTGCTGGTGAGATTTGCGTTGAACTGGGTGCATTTTGTTGCTCATATTAAATGCCCTAAAAGGCATATGGAAAAATACCTGGGCCACATGGGGCCATGTGCTTGAGGGCTCGGGCTAACCGCCCACCCCTGTCGACATATCCCCTAGGCTCATTGGCTAGTGGTTATTTGAAGCCCATAAAATCAGCATCATTCCAAAATTTTCATGCCTGATAGTTGAGCCCTATGTTGAGATTCCTCCATGGTTCCATGGATGCCATGTGATCTAGGGCTAGTCCCCAAAGTTTTGTCTTACCTCAACTGTTGGCGCGGGTTCAGTGGTTGCAACTTGTGGTGTTGGAACCTAGGTCCAAGGCTAAGCCCAAGCCCTTAGCTCTTGCTTTTTCTTGGTCTCGTGGCGGTAAGGTGACCGAGGGCCAGAGCTTTGCCTCGACCCTGTCCCCCAACAACAAAATGCATACATTTTAAATATAATTACGACACTATACCTATTAAGTAACACCATGTGCCCTAACAGTAAAGAGATGCATTGCTACTCCACAAGTCACGTATTTTATTTCGGTTGAGCCTATTTTTGACCCTTGCCAAATTTTATTTGACCTCGGGGTGCCACGTGGAAGCCCATTATTGGGCCACATGGCATCCTACCATTGGCCAAAATAAAACCTCAACCACGAATCAAAACACAACATATTCGGACCAATATGGAGAGGCCAAGTGGAAACCTACCATTGGCCCAAATTGTATAGTCAACATGCCTAGTCACCTTGCCTAGTCAACATACGGACTACCCAGTCAACAATCCTGCAACCAACCTGAATTTGTTTTTACCTATTTGGGAAAGCGATCAGAACATGATATCGGGAGCATACGATATCAGTTTTTAACAATTCAAGTTGCATTGAATTCAAGTTGTTGAGATCTATGCTCTGGAATAGGTTTCGATCATTTTTGAACACTTTTAATTTTGAGCACTTTACTGATCCCTTGGATCACTCCTCCCCTATTGAAGCATTTGGACCTCCAAAAGACTACTTTCAGTCAACAAACATATGAGGGTACAGTTCCCTCACCCTTCCAATCTCAATCCATTTGAATTTTCTTGGATTTGTGCCTTTGGGTCCCACATGAAGGTACTCCATATTCCCTCGTTTTGAAGTTCTTGTTTTCTTGTCGGGGATAGTGTTTTGCTGCAATTCTTCAAGAAATTCAGGAGAGATATATTCTATTGAAGGAATTTGAACATGCTCTCCTTGATCATCAATCAAAAGATGCTCATACAATCTCAAGTTCTCAACATTAAAAACTACATACATTTGCATATATGGAGGCAAATCCAACTAGAAGACATTATTACCAACCTTTTCTAGAATCATAAAGGCCTATACCTTGGTTTTAGTTTTTCACCTTCTCCTTTAAGCCTCTCCTTGCTAATGTAAAGCCAAAATTCATCTCCAACTTGAAAATTATGGTCAACACGATGCTTATCATGCCTTGTCTTGTACTTGGCTTCACTCTTTTCCAATTGTTTTTGAACCATATGATGCACTAATTGACCTTGTTCAATGAATTTCTTGGCCTTATCAATGTCACTATGACCATCAATAGAAAAATATTTCCCAAAGATAAAATCTAAAGGAGATTTTTGTAAGTATCCAAAGCATGCCTCAAATGGACATGTTTGAGTCAATGAATGCTTTGCCCGATTGTAAGCATGCTAAATGTAGTGTAAGTGTTCATCCCAAAACTTAGGATGTTTGCTGCAATAACCATGAAGAAGATGTACTACCATTCTATTTACCACTTTTGTCTGACCATTGGTTTGTGGATGGAATTTTGTGCTCTTTTTCAACTTGGTTCCCATGAGTCCCCATATGGTTGACCAAAATTTCTTGACAAATCAAGAATCTCGATTAGAAATAATGGATTTGGGTAACCCAAAATGTACCCATACATTTGAAAGAACATTTTTGCAGTATGTTCAGCTATAATCTACTTCTTACAAGGCATCAATATACACATCTTGCTGAAATGATCCACCACAACATAAAGATAATCATGAATTTTTTTAGACATAGGAAACCCTCCTTCAAAGTCCATAGAAACACTTTCCCAAGGACGGGAAGCAACTGCAAGTGGAGTATACAATCCTAAATTTCTATTGCTAGGCTTACTTGTAGCACATAAAGACCATCCTCTTACATATCGTGACACATTTTCATTCATTCAAGGCCAACAAAGATACCTTTGTAATTGTGTCACTGTCTTGCCTACACCAAAATGGCCAGCAATAAGAGAAGCATGTGCTTCCCTTATGATGTTGACTCTTTCACCCTATGGAATGCATAGCTTTCCAAGATGATACAAAATTTTATCATGAACATGGTAATCTAATTCCTCTACTTGGTTTCCTTGACACAAAGTTGCATATACATCTTTAAAATCATCATCTAAAGCATATTGTTCAACATAGCTCTCATGCATGATAGAATTATGCTTAAGAATAATTGAAGCACTAGCAATTGGTAAAGAAAGCATGTCGACAACTTTGTTATAGATACCTTTCTTATACCTTATCACGAAGTGGAATTGTTGCAAGAAACCCATCCATCTGAAATGCCTTGCTTATTGTAGCTTGGTTTGTGATTGCAAGTATTGCAATGGTTGATGATCAGTGTGAATGATAGTTTCCTTTTCCATCAAATAGTGTTTCAACTTTTTCACACTTTGCACCAATGCATACAATTCCTTGTCATATGTAGGATAGCCAACTACTACATCATTAAAAGTTACAAAATGGTAACAAATGGGCTTACCATGTTGCATCAAGATCGCTCCCATGACATAGTCACTTGCATCTGTTTGTATCTCAAATGGTTGTCTTTAATCAGAAAGTGCGAGAACTAGAGTTGTTCTAATTCTCTCCTTCAATGCATCGAAGGCTTTCTGTTGCTTGCCTTACCACTGATAAACCTGCTTCACACTTGTCAAGGCAAGTAATGGATCTACAATTGAAGAAAAGTTAGAAATGAACTTTCTCAAACATTGAGCTTCTCCCAAAAAGTGTCTAACCTCTGTTACATTATTGGGTTTAGGAAAATATACAAAGAATTTGACCTTTGAGGGATCTATCTTCAATTCACCCCCTCCAACAATATGTCCCAAATACACTAACATAGTCTTTCCAAATTCACATTTAGACATATTTAAAAACAATGCCTGACATGTTCTTCAAGAGTTTTGAATATCAATATGTCATCTAAGTAGAGAATCACAAAGTCATTAAGAAAAGGCCTTAAGACATCATTCATAACTCTCATGAATGTTGTAAGAGCACTACAAAGCCCAAATGGCATAACCAACCATTCAAACAAACCTTGCTTTGTTTTGAAAGTTGTATTCCATATGTCTCCTTCAACAATCCCAATCTAATGATAGCCACTTCTCAAGTCCAACTTAGTGAAATACACAACATCTTTCAATTGATCATGTAAACCATCAATTCAAGGAATAGAGTAACAATTCTTTATCATAATCTTATTCAAGGCTCTGAAATCCACACACATGTGCCATGTACCATATTTCTATGGTACTAAAATAATTAGTGACCCACTTGATGATGTGCTTGGTATGATGAGCCCTTTATCAAGAAACTCTTGGATTTGTCCCTTGATTTTTGCATTCTCCATGACTGATATATTGTACATGCCAATGTTTGGAAGAGGACAATATTGCTGCAATTGGATCTCATGTTGGATTCCTCTTTTAGGAGGCAATCCTTTGGGTTCTTGAAACATATCATCATCGCTGTTAACAACCTCAAACAAATCATATTTTAATCTTGTATCACATCCTTAGAAGGCTTCATTTTCAATTCTCTTTTGGTTTGATCATCAAGAGTACAAAATTCTTACTAGCATTAACAAGCCTTCATTTTTCTAGCATTCACAAGTGATAAATTCAACTTCTATCTATGTGATATAGAAATGTACTCAATCCCATATTTAAACAAGTGATATTTGTTCTCATGGTGATGAAAGATGTCTCTCCAATCATATAGATATGGGATTCCCAAAACAATACCGCAAATGTCAAGTGGAATAACATCAAGCTCTACCTCATCTATAATGTTTGCAGCGATGGAAAATCTCAGTTTGCATATTTTTGTCACATGCAATTTTGCATTGTCACATATCCAACCTAAAGGATAAGGTTTAGGATTAGGAATGGTTTCCAAATTCAATTTCTTAACAATGTCTTCTGAAATAAGCTTTGTTTGTGATCCACTACCAAACAATGTATCTATCTTGGTATGTTTTGAAATGACTCTAATGTGGAAAATCTATACTATTTATTTTTCATGTTGAGTTTCATTGAGGCTACTTGAAGAACTAGTACTACCAATAGAATCCTTACCTTCAAATCACATGGTTGTGATCTTTGTTTCATCCCAGGATTTGGATCATAAATCATGTTGTGTAGTTGCAACCATCTTTTGTTTCCCTTTGTTATTAAACTTTTTTTGTCTCATTTTAGGACAAAGTTTCCAACAATGGTCTTCATCATGGCCTTCTTTTGAACAATGTTTACATGTGAGTTTTTCTCCCTCTTTCTTGATTGAAGCATTCTTCTTCCCTTTTCCTTTTAATTTCCCCTTTCCTTTGTCTCCATGCTTGAATGGATTTTTGTTGCCCTCTTGGGAAACATTCCTTCCTCTTGCTTCTAAATGAGTTGCTTGTACACAAACTTCATCTAGTTTTGCAGGGTTAAACATGAGAATTGTTGTCTCAAATAACTATGTAAACCTCCATTGTATTTGAATAGAGTGTCTTGAGAGGATAAATCTATACCCAAAATCAAATCTCTTTTCCTAAATTCTTGAGTATAACTTTGAACAGTTTGAACCTTAGCTTGCCTAAATTTTTACCAATCCATTATAACTTTTTGCATGTATGCTAATGCATAAAATTATTTTTTTATTGCAACAACAAAATCATTCCAAGAGGATAAAACCTTACCACTTTTCTTCATGTTCTCTTGAGCTTTGGCCTCCCACCAAATAAGTGTTTCACTTTCCAACCCAAGAGAAGCAAGTTGAATTTTGGTCTCATCATCCTTGATTCTTTGTATCCTGCAATACACTTCAATCTGATGAACCCAATTATCCAATTTCTCAGCATTTACCTTTCCTTTGTACATAGGAAATTCAAAATTTATGTCAAGATTTAACAAAGGAGTTTTACCATGTCCCTTTGGAGAACTTGGAGGTGTTTGTGAAAGGGTAGAAATAGAATAAGATGAGTATGAAGATGAGGATGAGGATGGAGTTGAAGGCAGTGGCTTGTCGCCATTCCCTCCATTTCCTTTTGGTGGCTTGTCTCCTTTTCGTTCATCTCCTTTTAGAGGTTTTGAGTTCTCTCCTTGCAACCTTGAGTTCCTCTCCTCATAAAGAAATTTAACCATTTCAAACATTTCAAAGAAGCCTTTTCTGAAAGCTATTTCATCTTCAGACATCCCTTCAGGACCTTCTTCATGTGTCATGATTGGTGCAACTTGAGGTATGTGTGTTCTCCTTGAAAAAATGTGAGACCTTGGCTCCATAAGTTCTCATTTTCCTCTTTTAAGCTTCAACCTTGTAAGCATCAAAAACCACTTGCAAACAAAATCAAACCTTCAAAATAACCTTGAGCTCTGATACCAAACTATTATGTAATGCAAACTTGAAGGTGATAGAAAAATTGAAAGTATTCTTTTTTTTTAATGTATTTTAGGAAATGGATCACTTTAATAATGTAAAATTTGAAACGAGAATTGATATTGTTACCCGTTTCATAGAGATAGCAAAAAAGTAACCCGATTTTGAAAAGGGGTGATGCAGAACACACAAATTTTTTTTAGAGCATAATTTTTTGGCACTTTAATATTTTTTTTTTTTTTATTTTTATTTTTTTTAATGTACATTATGTTTTAGAATGGTAGTGATTTTCATGCTGATTTAAAAAAGTGGTAATTCTGCATCAGGCCTTTTTTTTAAAAGACATATTTTTTTACTTTAAATTTTCTAATGTAGAAATGTAAAATAATTATTTTCTAAATTTAATAGATTTTGAAGTGGTCTTATTATTATTATTATTATTATTATTATTTTGTAGTGAGGTTTTTATTGTTTTACATATTCAAAGAAGAAGGTCGATATTTTGAATTTTCGATATTCTACATATTTATACATCGTAAATTAATATTTCAATCCACATGAAATAATTGTCTCTAAAAAACAATAATTTTTAACAATTGACATAAAAATAACCATTTTTAACATAAATATAACTAAAAAACTACACGTTTTGATATTTTTTTGCTAGAGATTACATGTCAAAATCACAATTTTTATAGGACAATTATAACTAAAAATGGTTAAATAATAGTCTTTTTTTATGAATTTCATGTCAAAAAAAAAAATAATAATCAATGCTTTTTTCAAAAAATAATGATTAACATAAAAATTAAATTTGAAAATCACATAATACAAATATTGAATGCATAACGACCTTAATTGAGTGCTTATTCTTCTCATAAAATGTCAAAGTCAAAACATTACAAGTATAATTAATTAATAGTTACAAAAAATGAGCTTGACTTCCAAGCATAACTTAAATTTAATCAACAATTTATTGGATCTTTTTCAATGGCAATGCAATTTCTTCCTTTTTGAAGGCAACATGCTAGTGTTGTACCTAATTATCAAGCACAAAAGAAATAATGAAGTAAATTAGTACAATGACATATAAATTAATAAATAACATATTGAAATTCAATTCTATATAATAAAACTTACCTGAGCCAGAAAATAAATCCAAAGCCCAATCTCCTTCATTTGAACATGTGTCTATAAGATAGTTAATCAATAAATGTGGTTTTTGATAAATGTTAAATATCTCTCCTTTTGCTTCTTTGTCTTCATATGTTAGTTTTCTCACAACAAACATCATAAGTCAGTATTGGCTATGACTCTTTCCATCTACCTGATTAAAAATCATAGACATATAGCTATCATCTTTTTCCTAACTATCAATATGGATGAACTCACCATCATTTATAAATGGTTGACCTTCATGGTTAAGAAGATTTGACTTTTGCATGTAACATGAAATAGTAAAAGTTCAATTAACTTGTACATAACTGAATTTTTTAACATTAATCAAATATACATTTTAAACGTCTTACCATGTAAGTTCAATCCTTGAATTTGTTTTCCCCTTGAAGCTTAACAATAACATTGCCAATTGTGTGTCTGAATGAAATGTCACAAATCTCCATAATGGTGATGACGTGACTTCTAGAAATCTCGCAACCACTTTACTAAGAGCTTGATAAGTATAATGGGAATATCTGCAATAACTAGGGCATAATCCCTTTTAGGTATCAGTTTAGCAATGTCTTCACAGTCACCTTGTATTACTTGATATTGAATAGTGTCTATCCCATTCCAAATGAAATGAGTAAGAGTTGGATCAAGTTCAACATTCTTAAGACGTTGCTTCTTCAGTATTTCGATCTTTATTTTTTCAATAAATGTTCTGAAACTATCTGGTGCTCCATTTTCATCCTTCTTTATCTTTTATAAAATAAACAAATATATGTGTAAGTTATAAATTAAAAATAGTACACAGATGAATAAAAATGAATGTATAAATCAACATACCTTTTTAAATGCAAGATAATTTTTTTTTATGTTGATGTAGAACTTGAATCTAGATAGTTGCGTACAACATCATCCCAACTATCTTCATTCAACAATTTAACCATTTGTTCTTGAATTTTCATGTAAACTTTGTGACTGCATAGATAAAGTAAAAAAGTTAATATAATGATATGTATAACAAATAATACCAAGAACAATATGTTATATTTAAAAGAAAATTATAATATAGAAATAAATAAAAATAATTCAACAAACTTACTTTCGAAATTTCTTAGACATCTCCTCCAATGATAATTCCCCTGACCTCACACGAGATAATATTTCTTTGACAAGTTTTTCATCCTTCACTCCTTGCAATGCTCTCCAAGGTGTGATAGTCATCTCTTCTGGGACCTGCATCATTTCAGGACCTGATTTACTATTGCTACATATCAATGGCTTAGACTTTTTGACCTTCGGTTTTTAATGCCAATGCTCTCCCACATGCTAAAAATCTCATTAATCAACTCCCATATCTCTCCAGTTCTAAATGCCAACTGGAAAATGTTATCAACACCTCTGAATAAATCACTAAATTTGCCGCCTTTGCCGTCTTTTGAATTCATTTTCTCTTCAATTTGATAGCCTATTTCCATACAACATTTCTTTAAGAAATCTACAATAACATTTATCATATCCCCACCACATTTTTCTTCAAATTCACTATGAATAAATCTAACCCTTTGGATGAAAGTGATAGACATCTTATATTCATTATCTGAATTATGATCCCATGCCACTAACTTTGCTTCTGTATCTGATAAACCAACATAAATGATACATTTCATTGTTTCAAAACGTGGGCTATTGGGATATTTCTCTATCAATTGTCTTTGAGCTTCTATAGAATGGTCCCCCCCCAAGCACATAAAAATTGTATTCAAAACATCTTGACTTATCAAATGCTTCTTTGTTGGGAACTTGAATTGGATCTACAAGAAGCACATAATTAACCACATGAGCATATGGATTGTACCTCATCAATGTCTTCAAGTTGTCAACATGCAAATGGTGTGGCTTTCTGATTTAATATTGGCATTGTCCTTCACTTGCCTTATATATTTTTTGGACATTAAGCTGAAATGTACGACCGCCCTCAATTAAGTTTCTCTTTGTCAAGTTCTATCGAATGGCATTTTGTTTTGTTTTGATAATGCCATCCTCTAAATCATCTCCTAGTGTAATGATTTTTCTGCTTTCTTTTGAAGTTTAACTAGGTTCTTGACTATTGGTAATGACTACTTCAAAATGTTCAACTTTATTTTTCTTCTTCATAACATTCTCATCATTAACTGTAATGGATTTATTCTTAGGCATTGTTACTTTTGGTCTTTTATGTCTCTTCTCAGTTCTAATGTCATCCTCAGCAATGACAACATATTCTTCACTGCCAGTTTCAACTTCCTTATCTTCAAAAGAAACTTATCTACCCTTGCTATATTTATCCACTAGAGGCCTTTTTTTTTTTGATCCCTTGGATGTATTTTTGTAGCATCATGAATTACTACTTTTGCTTGTTTGCCATATCTTCTTCTCACACTGAGTAGAAACTGCTGACAACTTTCATAATATCATGCTCTATCAAAATGAATGCCTCACAACCTAATTGAACAACTTCTAACAAAATTATGCCGGACAAAATATCATATGTCAATAAAAACAAAGTTAAAAAAATATAGTGAGAGAGTTACAAGAACACAAAACACAAATATAAATAACAATACTTACGATATTTTGTGTCATCTCATTTACAATTTGTTTACACAACTTTGTAGATACCTCTCTTGTGTTATACAATGAATATGATAACAGGTATTTAATCCTTTCCTATGACTTGGGCGGTTTTGTAAGTATGTAAACTACTTCACTGTCAAGTACCGAACACATATCTATGACTCTTCCCATCACATCATAAATTTCGTTATCATTAGGTATATCAACGTATAGATATATCTACACATTTTGGCTTTCTCATTCTCTCACATACCAGACATTTGATGGAAGTTTCACCTCTTTTGATTTCTTCCAGTATAAAATCATCTTCTTATCATTTGAGGGGCTTGAAAGATTTGTAGCCATGATTTCAAGTGGGCTTCATTCACCAATGTTTCTTGAAGATCCACCTTTAAGATTCTTTGGTCTAGAAAGATTCACATAAATCTTCTTTGATGTCATTTTCCTAAAAACAGACACACATAAATCACTAAATGACAAAAACACTGTAACTTAAATTAATAACAAAAATGATAAATGATAATTAATTTTATAAACCATAACAATTTAGAAAAAATAAGAAATTTAAAAAATACGTCGCCCTGTCGCCGCACCCTGAAA
This sequence comes from Pinus taeda, assembly GCA_000404065.3. NCBI lineage: Eukaryota > Viridiplantae > Streptophyta > Pinopsida > Pinales > Pinaceae > Pinus > Pinus taeda. The sequence goes on from APFE030714250.1 coordinate 46,002, forward strand.
ATCAGCCAGCCAACCGAGCCGGCCGTTGGGTCTGACCCCTTAACCCACCCTGGTGGCCCAACCACTGCCCCCCACCCAACCTCAAAGGCCCCGCCACCCCATGGACCTTGAGGGTGCAATGGGCGGGATGCATGCAGGCCATCAGGCCATCCGAGTGGCCAGCTCCCCCGCCCCACCCTAGCGGCCCTGCACCCCGCGGGCGGGCAGGCCACCACGGTGGCGCGGGGGAGCTACCCACCCCAGCAGCCCATCTGCCCACAGCCTACCACCCGCCTGGCAGCTCCCCACCCCCACCTCGGCGGCCTGCCGCCCTGCGGGGTGGCAGGGCGACTTCAGAGTTTTCCCACCACCCCGTAGGCCGGTGGGCCAAGGGGAGCTGCCCCACCCCAGCAACCCATCTACCCATGGTCTGCCACCCGCCGACAGCTCCCCCGCCCCACCTGACCAGCCCCCCGCCCTGCGGGGTGGCGGGGCGACTTCAGAGTTGCCCCACCACCCCATAAGTCGACAGGCCAGGGAGAGCTGCCGACAGCTCCCCTGCCCCACCCCGTGGACCAGTGGGCCGTCGCGGTGGGGTGGGGGAGCTGGCGGCAACTCCCCAGCCCCACCTCGCCACCCCACAAGCCGACGGGGTGGGGCAGAGGGCCAGGTAGCCACCCCCATCGCCCCTAACCTACATGCCCGTTTAGCCGCCATGAGCATTATTGGGCCCACCATGCCCACTGTAGATGTAGTGGGTAAATTTGGTCCACAAAGAGTTTTAATTAAAAAAATAAATAAATAAACAAATGCTGGCGGCAACTCCCCAGCCCCACCTTGCCACCCCACAAGCCGACAGGGTGGGGCAGAGGGCCAGGTAGCCATCCCCATTGCCCCTAACCTACATGCCCGTTTAGCCACCATGAGCATTATTGGGCCCACCATGCCCACTGTAGATGTAGTGGGTAAATTTGGTCCACAAAGAGTTTTAATTAAATAAATAAATAAATAAACAAATAAATAAAAAATAAACTTCATTAAACTTATTTAATTTTAAAATTTGCAAAGCAAAAAATTAATTAACCTTTCAAATGCGAGAATCTCTGTTAAATGTGTTGTTTATAACAATGTAGCTACTCCACAAATTTGCTCCAAGTCTTTTAACGAACCTCAAAAAACCTTGATGCGATGTGAGTAATAGTGATAATGAAATTAATTATATAGGTGAAATTACAGATATGTTTTACCATACAATTAATGTGGAATTAATTTGTTTTTAAAAAAAAATTAACATGTTAATTTTGTTATGGCGATATAGTAAACTATGATAAAGCGAATATTATGAAATTGTTTTACAACACAGTGAATGTGGGATTAATTTGTTTTAAAATGTATTATAAAAAATAAAAAAAACATTCAATTGTTTAGTAAATATTATATAGTTTAACTATTAAAATAATTTAGGTAAAAGTTTTAGTTTACAATTTTAAATTTAAAGTTTTATTTCATAAAAAAATTTAGTTAAAATTTTTCAATAAATTGTGGAATAAAATAATGAAGGGAAATACATGAAATGAAATTTTTGGACGGAAAATTTGATTCTCTAAGCTATATAATGTTGACAATAATACTGAGAGGGGGGGTGAATCAGTATTATCTTAATCTTTTACCAAATCTTTCTTATTTATACTTTGAATTATTTTTGCATACCAATACCATAAATAATGAGCATGAATAAGAAAAGGAGACAGTCACATCAAAGAACACCAGATATAAGGTGGAAACCCAATGTGGGTGAAAACCACCTGCTGCAATAT
>APFE030714250.1:71494-84204 GCA_000404065.3 Pinus taeda
CAACAAAGCCATGAATATCCAAAACTCTGTCCAATCCTGGTCTTCCTTGGTAGCACAAACCATAATCACTAGTGCCACACAAATACCTGAAAACCCGCTTCACTGTTGTCTAATGCTCCTTTCTTGGTTTTGACATAAACCTTCTCAATACTCCCATTGCATGTGCAATGTCTGGTCTAGTACAGACCATTGCATACATCAGGCTACTGATTTCACTTGCATATGGAACACGGGACATATCCTCTTCCTCTTCTTGTGTCTTGGGACACTGTTCAGCAGATAACTTTACACCTACAAGAATAGGAACCTTCACCGGTTTACTATCCTGCATATTAAACATCTGCAATATTGTCTCGACATAATTCCTCTGGTTTAACCAGAGATTCCTCTTTTTCCGATCTCTTTTAATTTCCATGCCCAAAATATAGTTTGCAGCACCAAGATCTTTCATGTCGAATTTGGAGGACAATTGGGTCTTCAAATTTAGGATAATTACTTTGTCATTTCCAACCAGCAACATATCATCCACATACAAGACCAGATAAATAACATGGTCACCAATTAATTTAAAATACACACAATGATCTGCTTTGCTCCTAGTGAAGCCAAGTCCCTGTATAAATGTATCAAATTTCTGATACCACATCCTTGGTGACTGTTTTAACCCATACAGAGACTTCTTTAACTTGCATACTAGTTCTTTCTTACCCTTCACTGCAAAGCCTTCAGGTTGTTTCATGTAGATCTCCTCTTCCAGATCCCCGTGAAGAAATGGTGTCTTCACATCCATCTTTTCTACTTCAAAATCAAAAGCAACAATAATAGATAAAAATAATCTAATAGAAGTTACCTTGCCAACAGGAGAAAAAATATCACCAAAATCAATTCCCGACACCTGGGAATAACCTTTTGCTACCAACCGAACTTTGTATTTCTCCACTTTTCCTTCTGCATTTGTCTTATTTTTGAACACCTATTTGCTTCCAATCAATTTCCTTCCAGCCGGCAACTCCACCAGATCCCAAGCCTCATTTTTGTGCAAATATGCCATTTCATCAACCATGGCCTCTTTCCAGAGTTTTCCATCCTTTGAATCTACTATTTCCTTCACAGTTTTGGGATCATCATCAGTAATAGATAAAGCAAAATTTGAACAGAAAGCAGATGGACTATACCTTTCACGCTACCTTCTTTCTTGAATTGATCTTCTCACAGCTGGAGTTTGTGGCTCTTCATCTTCTCACTCCTCCTTTGTTGTAGAGTCTGTTTCTTCCTCCTTTAGCTCAAACTCTATCTTCTCAGGTTCCTTTCGTTGGACTTCATGTTTAATAACTTCTTTCACCTCCGTGAACTCCACATCTCGGTTGTACACAACCTTTTGTGTGATTGGGTTCCAAAGCTTATAACCCTGTAAACCATCCTTATTCCCAATTAAGATGCACTTTTCAAATTTACTATCCACCTTCGTTCATTTCTCCTTTGGAACATGTACATATGCATCACATCCAAATACCCTGAGATGTGAAAGAGAGGGTTTCTTACTAGTCCATACCTCTTGTGGAGTCTTATCCTCCAACGCTGATGAAGGTGACCTATTGACCAAGTAACATGTAGTATCCACCACCTCTGCCTAGAATTCCTATCCTAACCCGGCACTACTGAGCATGCTTCTTGCCCTTTCCATCAACATATTATTCATTCTTTCTGCAACTCCATTTTGCTGAGGTGTATATGGAGTAGTCTTTTTTCATGCTAAACCACACTTCTTACATAATTTTTCAAATTCCTTACTACAAAATTATCCACTATTATCTGTTCTCAGCACCTTTATCTTCTTCTCTGTCTGGTTTTCCACCAGAGCCTTAAATTCTTTAAACCTTTCAAAGACTTCAGATTTCTTCTTGAGGAAATATCTCCATGTATTCCTAGGGAAGTCATCTATAAATGATATATAGTACATATACTTACCCAATGATGGAACCTTCACAGGTCCAAACACATCACTGTGCACAAGTTCTAATATCTGTTTCGCCCTCTTACTACCAGAGGGGAAACTCACCCGATTCTGCTTCCCATATACGCAATTTTCACAGAAACCAAAATCCAGAGAGGTATTACGCATACCTTCTACCATACCTTTACCATGAAGTATCCGAAGGCCCTTTTATCCAATATGTCTAAGCCTTTGATGCCACAACATGGTCTTCTCTCCAAAGACCACTAGATTTTCTGCTCCACTTTCAGGAACCATAGAACTATTGCACCCATCAATAACAGTGCTACCATGCAGCTTGTACAGGGTTCTAATCTGAACTCCCTGCATCAATACCAGTGCTCCCTGAACCATCTTGTAGGTATCCTTCTCGAACACTATTTTTACACCTGCATCATCCAACTTGCTAACTAAAATCAGATTTCTGGCTAATGCAGGAATATGTAGAACACCTGGCAACGTTCTAACCCTTCCACCTTGCAACTTCAACTTCACTTTTCTACGACCAACGATTCTAGCCTTCCTGTCATCCCCCAAGAAGACATCACCACCATCATATTTCTCATACTCGCAGAACCACTCTCTATGGGGAGTGAAGTGAAAGGATGCACCTGAGTCAATCAACCATGCCTCATGATCTAAATGTGTACTTGAAGAAGCCAAGTACACATCCACACCTTCATCTGAGATGGTTTTCACCTCTGTAGAAGGAGCATCATCATATCCCTTTCCTTTATCAGGAGCTTTAGATTTATAGTCCCTTTTGAAGTGCCCTTCCTTTCCACATTTCTAGCACACCACATTTATAGGTTTTCCTGGAGATTTAGATCTCCCACTTGATGACTTATTTTTATTTCTGTTCTGGGACCGTCCTTGTACAGATAAGGCATCACCATTCTGGCTCTCCATATTTTTTCGTCTCATCTCCTCTGTCAGCAAGGATGAGACTATTTCGTCGAAATGCAAGGTTGTTGCATTGCTACCTATTGCAATAACCAGACTATCCCACGAATCTAGTAGAGAACACAACAAACTGATGCACTTATCTTCATCTAAAATTTTAATATCAACAAATGCTAACTGATTTACCACAGTATTAAATGAATTCAGATGCTCTGTCACCGAGTCTCCATCTTTTATCTTCAGGTTATACAGCTTTTTCTACAGGAACAGTTTATTCACCAGAGACTCATATTGGTACAAACTCCCTAACTTGTGCCACAAAGCCTTCGCCGTAGCTTCCCTTGATACATTCAACAATACTGAATCTGAGACACACAATCGTATTGTGCTCTTTGCCTTCCAATCCAACTTCTTCCATTCCTCATTGGTCACTCCCGTTGGTTTAGTACTTGGATCTATTGTGATCCATTGATCTTTATCCACCAACAGATCCTCCATCTTGAGTTTCCACAACTCAAAACTTTGACCATTAAATTTCTTGATCTCTATCTTTCCACCACTCGCCATCTTCTTTCACCACCAGAATCGATCTCGCAGATCTCCTACTGAACAGGGTCTACCACAAGCTCGAGCGAAACCCCTCAGCAACAAAGGCATCCCCTTGAAGCCAAAAATAGCTCTAATACCAAATGTAGGTTTTAACCCCATACAAAAATTACCTGCATATGAATTCTAAAACACAGAAAATAAACAATGCGAGATCATAACACATAAAACACATATACATAGAGATTTCCCTTGGATCACAAAATCGGGACCATTAGCTTGATTTTTCATGTAATGTTCCTTTCAATGTTACAATACATATTTATACATGCCGAAGCATCCAATACCATGGACCGAAAACCATCGCGTCCAATACCATGGACTGAAAACTATCACATCCAATACCATGGACCGAAAACCATCACGTCCAAAAAACATGTGTGAAGATCATGCACAAAACCATAGGTGGGTCTGCCCAACCTAACATAGGTTCCAAAACCAAAATTTTCTGGGGCGCTGCCCCAGACCCCATAAAGTGGGGTTACGAGTGCCCTTCAAACCCCTTGTTAACTATGCGGAAAGAATATAGCACAACCCAACACCCCATATAAAATTTGTTGTTAGTCTATTCAGATTATGAATAACATATGTCGATATATAAAATAAATGGGCTCAATATACCATTCGCTGTGCCAACACAGATTGAGTTAAAATCATCCTCCCGGTCATAGAAAGACATTCGTATTCCCAGCATGTTATTCTTATAAAGTACATGTTGAGGATCCATGACAACATTTGTATAACCCAATGGTTTCAGATGATACCCCAAGTATTTCATGCCCTCTTTAAGTGGTTTCGCTTGTATATTGAAAAGATGGACCAGATAATCTATTGTTTCCATATTTACATCCCCATGATGAAAGGAAGATTTGTCGTCATTTATAAGAAGACCTGTAGCTCTTTGAAAATTTCTGAAAATTCCATGCACACAGTGCCAGGACTTCCAATAGAGCATTTCAAAAATCAAAATGTCATCCACAAATAAGTTATGAGAAAAATAGTTTCCCCTGTTGATTGTTAGCGGGTGACATCTACCCTCCCTAACAACTCTTTTTATATGAAGGCTTAAAGAGTCCATAACAAGAATGAACAGAAGAGGGGAAAGGGAACACCCCTGACGAAGTCCTTTGGCAATAGAGAAGAAGGTAGATGGAATACCATTTATCAGAATGGCATAATTGAAATTTTCCACACAAGCCATTATCCAATTAGTACATTGATTATTGAGCCCAATTTTGATAATAAGGCATCTCAGAAATACCCAATCGAGACAGTCATAGGCCTTCTTAAGGTCTATTTTCAAGATGGCCACTTCAATATTTTTTCTGTGCATAGAGTGTAGGCATTCTTGAGTAATAGAAATAGCTTCCAGAATGTTCTTTCCAATTAAGAATCCATGTTGTTCCTGGGATAAAAAGCTAGATAGGATGCCTCAGGTTTTCCTTGATATGATTTTGGAAATTATTTTGTATATGGTATTGCAAAGAGAAATGGGTCTGAATTCTGAAAAGGTGAGAGAAACCTTTTTTTTTGGATTAAGGTAATGAATGTAGAGGAGATAATATGGTTTATTTCGCTCGTAATCTTGGATTCCTCTACTATACCCAAAAGGTCATTTTTTATCAGATCGAAGAAATGAATAAAAAAGTCTATAGTCTAGTCGCTTGGGCCCAGACATTTATCTTTCTAAAAAGATTTCATGACCAACAATAGCTCCTCCTTTGTGACATTAGCAAATAACATACCATTTTGTTCCTCATCGAACATGGATGGAAAGGGTTTGATACCCCAGATGATATCTTCAATCCCGATGTCCCGGTTCCTTTTGGATGAATTTTGAAAAACTTGATTGCTTCTTTTGTAATATCATCCCGAGTCTACAACAGGTTGCCCTCGACATATTTTATCTCACATATTGAATTTGTTTCTCGTCTTTTGTTTGCATATTTGTGAAAAACTTTTGTGTTCTTGTCACCCTCTTTTAACCAAATCGCTCTGCTTTTCATTCTCTAGGTTGCTTCCTCAATGGCCAGAAGGTTATGCTTACTTCTTTCCAGCTCCCTAATCCGGGCACGCAGATCCAGAGAAATTTTGTTATTAGTCAATCTCCCCTCGATCTTATCAAGCTCCCTATTATATCTAGAAGAGTTAATCTGTTAGTACGCTTCTTTTTGAATTGCCATTCTTTAACCCTTTTCCTAAGATGTACCAGGCGACATAAGGATTCAGCATGAGAGGATGGGCCACATGGAGAGGAAAATAGCCAAGAATCCTGAACAATTTTATTGAACGCAGCATCCTGCAACCATATTCTGTTGAACTTGAAAGGATAACCCTTCCTGTGGCTCTGAGCAATCCGTTGCAGGGAAATAGGTCTATGATCAGAAATGAAACATGGTAAAATATTTGAGGAGGGTAACCGAAGATGATCCATCAACCTGTCATGGATTAAGAAGTGATCAAGTCTTTTAGCAAGATATGAATTCTCGGATCTCCCATTATCCCATGTAGGAGCCAACTTTGAATGAAAAATATCCACAAAATTGTACTGGAGTATAGCCTCCCTAATGATACCTCCCACTGGATCATTTTTCCTACCTCTACCCCACACTTCAAGATCGATTCCAATCGAATTAGTAGGGGAAGATATAGGCGAATTAAGAGGAGTGACAGAGACTACCAGAGCTTTACCTTTTAAATCAGTCTTCTTTTTATCCTGAGAGGAACCATGCAAGATTGGCGAAGATAAGGCTATACCTTTTGAAACAGGTCTGTCTTTGATAGGAGATGGAGAAAAAGATGGAATGAAGGTGATGTGGGATGAAGTATTGATGTCAAGATACAAGTGTGGCACTGGAAGAGGAGACCTAATAGCAATCCCCGGGGAAGGTTTCGGAGGATAAGGACGAGAGTGAAAGACCTCCTGTGAATCCAATGGAGGAAGTGAAACCGAAGCCTTATTGGTAGAATGGCCAAAGTTAACCAGAGAATGGGATCGTGGATAGGATGAAGGAGCATCTAGATTCTCTTTTGGGGAAACGGAGAGCTGGTGATAAATCTCGCATGATGGGCCTATCGACTTCAAAAAGCTTCTAGGCAGTACTGGTGGGCCTTTATCTGCAAACAAGGCTGAAGCTTTTAAATTATTCCTCTCCCCCTCAGCATCACAGTACTCATTATCCGATAAGTGGGAGAATGATTTCACATGAGATTCCATCCTTTTTGCCTTTCCTCCCGGACGCCGAGGATAGTGCCATTTTAAGTGCCTTATTTTATGACAGACCGAGCAATGAAAAGGAACACCCCAGTAATAAAGTCTTTGTTGAATTTATAACTCACCCCAATTAAGGTCAATGTGCTCAGGAAAACCGCCTCTGTATTCTTTCTCAATAAGAATCCATGCCACCCTTTTAAGAAGAGTGATGATGGAGAAAAAACTCAAAATAAGAATGATTGAAATAGTGTGAACATCACATCAATAACTTTATAGTGAGATATGATTATAGATATGACATCTAAATGGAACAAAATTCCGATATAAGGAAAATATTAATGTAGTGTAAATATCACAAATGTTATAGTGAAATTTGATTATAGACATGACATCTAAATGGAACACAATTTCAACATAAGGAAACTATTAATGTGGAAAAAAATGCTAGCAAAAAGATCAATATTATGTTGTTGGCACTTAGATACCCTAAAATGTACAATTATGGTCTCTTCATTACAAGGTTCTTCATTACCCTTTGGTTCTCAAATTCTGATGCCGCTACAATGATGGCCTCAACCATGCTAGTATGGGTGAGGCTACCAAATAATCCCCTTCCTTTCTGGCATCACAAGGTTCTTGAGGAAATTGGGAACACGCTGGGGTTATTCAAAAACATGGACCTCAAGATAATAGAGAAATAATTATTTACCTTTTCCAAAATCTATGTAGAAATAGACCTAAGTAAAGGTCTACCAAACTACATTAAGTTGAAACATAAAAACTTCTAGTGGACAGAACCTTTGGATTATGAAAATACAACATTCATATATTGATCATGTTACCAAATATGATACTTATAGAACACATGCCCTTAGGGGCAAAAAAAGCCCAAAAAAGAAAAATGTGCAAGCTTGCAAAACAAAAGGATGGTAGCCCTTTGATCCCTAGCTCACGGAGAAAGAAGAAGAAGAAGAAATCACAAAGAACCTTCCAAAATAAGAAAAAGGGAATGCTTCGGTCTAGAATGGCAATGTAACCCACAAGCATAATGGTACATATTATGAAGTGGTCGAAGAACCAAAACTGTAGAAAAAAATGGCACACAAAGAGGATGGGATGATGAGCACAAACAGAGTTCATGTTTCAAAAAGTTTAGAATCAGACAAAGAACTCCCATCGAAGATAATCAGAAGTGATTTGATAATGGTTCCAATCAACCCCAACTCAAGGGATGACAGAAGGTCCAAAAATAGAAAGGCAAGAAAGAGAAGTTAAGTGACTACTATCACAATTAACTTCATAGGTAACCATACCACTTGAGCTAAGTTCCTTTAACTAATTTTTACATTTTAATTAATTTATGAATCTTAATTTAAAAATAAGTTGTTATAATAAAAACATATTTTAAAATATAAAAAAATAACAATTAGTCATATTCTTAACTACATTAAATCTTAGTATTAGAATGCTATCACATCAATATGGAAAGTTTCACCTTAAAACCATTACACCATTCTGTAAACTAAGAACAATACAAACTAGAAGTTAAGTATAATTAAATGTATTTTTTTACATCTTAGTTAATTTATGAATCTTAGTTTAAGGATAAGTTGTTATAATCCCAACTTAGATCCATCTTAACTTCGGATCTACTAAGCTCTTAAAGGGATCAAATCTCTTTTCACTCTAAGACAGGTTTGCATCTCAAGGGATTTGGTCCCACTTAGTGCTTTGTACCCAAAGTTAAGATAAATCTACACTGGTTTAATCTTCCCCATTAAATAGATTGTATTCCACATGAATACAATGAGTCATTTTATGTATATTATTATTTTATTTTTATAGGATTATTTTTGTTTTTTACACCATTTCTATCATACTAGACTGGAGAGTTTCTCTGGCCAAACATAGTATTTAACATATTGAATAATAACCAATTATATACAAATTTATATTAAAATGTTATTTAATTAAAAATTAATAAATAATTTATATATATATTATATATATTTATATATATATATATATGGGTGAATTAAATATCATAGTGAGAGAATATTGAATGGTTATTTATAATTAATTCACTCATCCCACTTAATAATTTTTGATTATAAATTATAAATATATAAGATGAGAATGACTGAAGTGAATCAGTTTATTATGTATATCCAAGTAAGGTGGGGAAATATATATTGAAATGAAGAGAAATATTAATGAATATTATAATAATTATCTAATATTCTCTTACCCATATGTGAGTTAATTAATTCCCATTAGTTCATCCAATATTTTCCCCTTCCTTTATATGCATATTCTTAATTACTTAATCTTAATATAAAAATTATTAAATATTAATTTGAAGAATTCTAAACTAAATTTAAATTATGATTTTTTTGATTATAAGTTATCAATTTATGGTTTAAAATCTATTATTAATATGTTGGTTTTTCCACTCACTTAATTATATTAGAAACTATATTTTAAATGCTTTTTTATATCGATAATAAATATTATTTTTATTTTTTTTTTTATAATTGCAAAATTTATTTTCAATTTTCATAAAAGACCAGATCATTTTTTTTAATGGGTAATTGATTTCCTCTTCAACTATATTCAATTTCCCCAAAAGATATGATGAGATATGTTATGTTTCTAAATGTCCTTCTATTCAACGTTGGAAGATTACTCTTATAATGATTCTGGTTGAACTTAAATTTCCATTTTTTTAATTTTTATTTTTAAGTATAAAGATGGAACTTTACTAATGTGTATGAGTTGAATTTAAATCTCCATTTTTTAATTTTTATTTTTAAGTATAAAGATGATAAAGAGTTGATTCTCACTATTATCACTAATTGAAAATACAACCAACATAGATCCATTTAAGTACAGATCTAACATTTTTCTTCACGTGCAAACTTCCTAAGAGTGCAAAATACTATGACTTGTTTTTCATTGTTTAAATTATATTTGTGATTGTTAAATAGAGTATATATATGATCAAATAAAAGTTCTAGCCATAAAAACTTGATTTTTTCTTGATATAGTTTATTTAAATTTCTTGTTGAAATATTTTTTGAAAAATATAGCTTTAAACATCCTATTCACACATTTTTTTACTTCATTTTTTTTTATAGCCGACATTACTTTTCTATTTAAAACAAATTTTTATTTTTTATTTTTTTAAAGGGGAACAAACATATAAACTTACACATGCCCTCACATTGGCTTGTAGAATGAGCCTCTCCAGTCAATAAGTTGAAAATAAGGCACAATTACCAATATAACCTCTAATTGAAAATAAAATAAGTCATAGAAGTGACACGCACAAAAAATGCCTTAACAATATACCCATTCACATTGAGGTTTATTCCACTAGGGTGTAAAATGAGCCTTTCGAGTCAATAAGTTAAAAGTAAGACACCGTTACCAATATAACCTCTAATTAAAAATAAGTTAAAGTCATATAAGTCACACTAAAAAAAATGCCTTAACAATACACCTATTCACATTCACGACTATTCTGCACTTTGGTGGAATCTTTTTTTTTAACACATGCCAAATAAATAGACCTCCTCGTTCTACACTTTTGTGTAAGTCACACTCAAAAAAAATACCTTAACAATACACCTATTCACATTCACGACTATTCTGCACATTGGTGGAATCTTTTTTTTTTAACACATGCCAAATAAATAGACCTCCTCGTCCTACACTTTTGTGTGAAACGAATCTCAACAATCTTACTGTGGATCTAGAATGTAGATGTAACAACTCGCATGCCAATTTCTGTTCCCTGTTGCTTGAGACTGTGCAAGAAATGAAGTGACCAGCTGACAAATAGCATTGAGCGGAGGTCGCCATGGGCCATTAAAGCAACGCAATATATGCAATACAATGCGCAATTTTTCCTGAAATTTTTCAAATTCACATTATGGTTTTTAATCTGTACTATGCAATTTGCAGCCAATGGTCATGAATAGATTATAGTTTGTCAACAAATTATGGATCCTTTGACCTGAACGCACAGGCTGACCTGCACATTCATCCCAATACGTCAGCTAAAAGATTCGCTTGCGAAAGAGAGTACCTGCGGTCCCCTGTTTGCTTAATAATTGAGTTCCTTGATGGATGCATCTGGCAAATTTCAATTCAGCGGAGAAAATAAAGTATGGAACCCAAGACATTATAAATATAAATTGAAGGCAGACCCCCTGGGGAAGTATTGTGATTAATGGATGAAGTTAAGTTGCTGACGATTTGGCCGAGTCCTTTTGGGCGGAAAGTGGAAATAGCCCTGAGGGCCAAAGGGATCGCTTATGAGATCTTGCAGGAGAAAGATCTGAAGAATAAAAAGTCCCAGTTGCTTCTTGAATCCAACCCTGTGTATCAAAAGATCCCTGTGCTTCTCCATAATGGCAGATCAGTCTGTGAATCTGCACTTATTGTAGAATACATCGATGGAACCTGGCCTCATGCTCCGCCCCAGTTGGTTCCAGATTCTCCCTACGATCGCTACCTCCTCCGCTTCTGGGGAGATTTTCTTGAAAACAAGGTGCAAAAGTACTAAAAATTCTCAAATCTAATCCAATCACTGGTCAGTCTTTTCAGATTTGGTAAAAAAAAAAAGGGGGCTCTGGGGCTTTGTCTGTATTTGTGTTCATGGGTTGTGCTTGTTTTTTTTGTTTGCAGATTAGAGATATTGGAGTGAAGTGTGCAGATTCGCCAGTTTCAGTGCAAGAAGAGTATGCTGAGATGTGGGTAACTCTGGATTCTGCATTGGGCAGAGGAAACCTGATGTTCTATGATGGAATCAAGCAGGAAAAGGAAATTAATTATCTGGATGCCTGCTTGGGCTCATGGATACCTTGGCTTGAGCCCTTCGAAATATGTGGAGGTTTGCTGGTCCCTTCCAGTGACAAGTGCCCCTCTCTTCATAAATGGATTCAATCTCTCTCACAGAACTCCATTGTTGCATCAACGTTCCCTGCTGCCTCACAGATGCTGGAATATGCTAAAGGACGCTTCCACCTTTCTTAACCAATGGCATGAGGGATATATTCAATGTATATATTAATGTTCCAATCTCTTTGCCATCATAAAACCCAATGCTATAAGGCCATTGATGTTGGTTTTCTGGTTACAATACAATTCAATTCCATCTGGGGAATTCAAGCTGTGGGATTTGATCTTGGATTGCAATAGGTTAGGTTTCAAGAGGAAAATTAAAGTTTACACATGATCATAAACTATACAGCTGGATTAGTTTTCAGAGTTTGTTCAAGATTTCATTTTCTCCCCATAATCAAGATTTCATTTTCTCTGTCAGGTAGTAGAGATTTCTAGATCTCTATATGATATAGACCCAGTTTAATTTTTTCTATATTTTATATGAGAAATATATATATATATATTACTGCCACATCAACATTTATCATGCTATTGGTGAGAATATGCACAATTTAATTTTTTCCATATTTAAAATATCTATATATTCTATATGAGAAATATAGATATTGAGGTCACATCAACACTTATCATGTCACTTGCGAGAATTGAAGCTAATTGGGAAGACCTCTCCCAACATTATGAAAAACTTTTATGCAAATTGCACAATTCAGACTTATAGTTCCAATAAATTTAAAGTCAAACTTATAATTCCAATAATTTTTTATCAGATTTAAAACCCGAAAAAATATTAAGGAATTTAGACTTCTGTGATCCATAATCTTGTTTAGAGAATAATTTCGGCAAAATCACATAAAAAATCATTTGTCGACAACCAAACAGTGTGGTTCATCGTCACGACAAGTTGAAGATCCAATCTGAGCGATGCATTAAATAGGGACAGCAGGCCATTCCAATAGCTAAAATTGACTGAGTAACCCTTAACGGACCTCTAACAGCTAGGTTTGACCAGGCCCCAGGGGGAGGGAACTAAATTTATTTAATTATTTTATTTATCTATTTATTTATTATTATAATTATATATAA
>APFE030714250.1:84902-151006 GCA_000404065.3 Pinus taeda
ATAAATAAAATAATTAAATAAATTTAGGTCCCTCCCCCGGGGCCTAGTCAAACCTAGCTGTTAGAGGTCCGGTTAACCGTTACTCAGTCAATTTTCGCTGTTGGAATGGTTTGCTGTCCCTATTTAATACATCGCTTAGATTGGATCTTCAACTTGTCCTGACGATGAACCACACTGGTTGGTTCGAAACGCATAGACAAATGATTTTTTTTGTGATTTTGCCGAAAAATATCTTTAAATAAACCAGAATTTTAAAAAAGCGTTGTCCAACAATTAGACTTTTTGAGAATTTTGGCCTAAATCAAGTGAATTTTTTTTGAAGCCCAAATCTACATTTTTGTTGTTTAAACTCACTATATGAATTCACAACTAAAACTTGTGATTAAAGTAAATCTTTACATAATTCTCACAATTTTAACTAAAAAAATATACCAAAAAACCCTTAAAAAAATTAAACGAATAACCAACCGTCTTAAAAAATAATTTAAAATAAAAATAATAAGAAAAGATATATAATAAATGGTTCATTTTATGAAAAAAATTTAATTCATAAATTTTAATACATATCTATATGACAGATACACGCTGCTCTCAATTCGTTTAGAATATTCCATCGATAAAGTTTAATATTATAAAATAATACATAATATTATATATTTGATACTTTCAATTTTATATTGAGCTCATGTCATGTAAAGCTATTTATAAAAAATATAACTTGAAATACAAAATTGGGTAAAAAATTATGAATGTACTTAGTGTCCATTCATATGGGGTCTTCCTTTTTCCATGTACGTCTTGTCTTTACATTTATTACTTTACTAATATATCTATCTTTCAGTGCCCTTTTTGGGGATAAATCTCTATCGTTCAATGAGGTGAAAGGGATGGAGATCAGTATCTCACAGATACCTATAAAATTTTATTTTATTTTATTGGTTGAAGTAAATATTAAATCATATACTATCAAATGGTGTGCCAGTAATGCTTATCTTTGATGCTTTGCCAAATATAAATTTCATCATTTATCATTTGATGCTTTGCGAGATATAAAATGAAAAATAAAAAAATAATAATATTTTAATGTAGAAAATGATTTGAAATATAGATATTATGAATATAGACATGAAATATGGGTACAATGAACATGGATATACTTTTAAAATATAAAGTGGCAAAAATTAAATTAATTTTTTAAATATATAATTTTCATTTATATAAAGATTTAATTTTTACCTTAAAATATATTTCGATTAAGTTTTCTATTACCTCAAAATATCATCCATACAAAATCAAAGATCACCATGTCACCTTAGCACTATCACAGCTTGTCACAAGGGAAGCGAGAACTGCTGACAATGGTCTATTTTTCATGAGTCAAAACCATCCCAAAATAAATGGCTTATAGTTCAAGTTTTTGTCATGCCTTGGGCTAGATATACAAAAAATCAATTTCCAATTACTACTAGCTACACCACTACATAAAGAAACTATTCTATTGAAAGTTAAAAACATTTGCGAGAAGGTTGAAAGAAGCATAAATTATCCAAGGAAGTGATTGTAGTCGGATCTTGGGCGCTTGTGCCTACTTTGGCTCGGGGCTTGAAGCCGCATTGAAGATGATGCTTTATATGGGTGAAGCACGCATACAAGATGATGAGGCAAGAGCATTGGTGGCATTGTATTCATTGAATCTCATTAAGGCATGTTATGATATCATTGCAACCCTCATGCTTTTCCTTGAGGATCCTGCTCAAGAGCGTCTTCATTTTCCAATGGAGGGTGATGGCATTGAGATATTGTCTCCATCGTCCTCTGGTATGACCAGGGTCAAAAACCCAATTACAAACTTCGTTTTAGATTTTAGAATTAGAGGAGGCTTGACTACCCTTAGTAGTTAAGGTTTTTTGACGAATTTCCTCTTGGATTTATGGAGGGGTGGAGGAGTGGAATATGGTCGTATCATTATGAGCTTGGGATTGGGCCCAAGGTCAACCCTAAGGGCCTTGACACCTAGACCCCAATAGGATCTCATGCATTAATGGGGCATAGTACCTAGTGAGGAAAGAGGTCCCATTGAAATCACCCCCAATTGAAGGGAAAACTAGTGAAACAAGTTGATTAAGTCCAAGAAAAAATCAGAAGGAATTAAGCACTTTGCTGCCAAAGAGGCTGAGGAATTAGATTAACAAATAGTGACAGAGGATTAACATATAGAAAGTAGCTCCGGTCAAGGTCCAACAACTAGAGAATCCCCAACACACTAATAAGAATCCACACCATTGAGATGCATTCTAGACCATAAACCAAATTCCACCATGCAAATATTAACATACTAAGAATGAAAAGATTGGAGATAGAAACAATTACCCCATAGTTGTCTTCCCATTAAGCATGGAGTTCTTGTAGACTAAGCACAAGTCTTCTTCAACCACTTCCCATTTTGGTGTTTTCTCCCACTACATCTACTATCAATGTCCCAAGAGTCGTCACGTCAACTGCTCTTGCCCTACTCCACGTGTGTGAGGTCAACCCAAGGTGCCTGTAGTGAAGTTTGGCCTCCAGGGGGCCAAATCCTTCATGTGAAAAAGCTTCCATAGAGCCAACATTGTTGGGGCATCCCACTTATAGTTGGATATTGTCATAGAGGTTGTAGAAGAATAAGAAGCCATGAAAGATTAAAAGAGTTTCCACAAAGCTAGCACCATGAAGGAAATATCCCACATGCAGTGGGAGAATGTCACAGACTTTAGAAGAACATGAAGCCACAACAAATAGGTCGAGTGCTCGTAGAGGGAATGAGTTTTTCCATCTTAATGTGAAGGGATGTATTACAGTTAACATGTGTGACTACATGGGGAGGGATAGCCATGCCACCCCCCTCTTAAATGTGTTGGGAGGTGGCAGGGTGGCAAGTTCCCTTCCCCTCCTCCATTGGCACATATTCTAACACCCTCATCAGGAAAGGTTTTACTTATTAAATGTTGGAAATTTCATTAATGAGTTTTGTATATGCATATACACAGATGACAAATCACCTTCTTTATTAAGAAATTAAACACAAATTTATGCTTATTAAGTGTATAGTCTACTTACAAGAATAATATTAACGTATATATCATTTTTGTAATTTACAAAAAGTAATCTTTTATCTTATTTTTTTCCCTTCTTTTTTAATCTCATGCCACCCCATGAAGAAGTATTCACATCACTAGAGAAAATATGTTTTTGAATTTTTTTCTAAAAATCTAAATCTAAAATAGATACATTCAGTATCATGTAGATTAAGAAATATGATTGCATCCAAAACATTGAAATTTCATATGAAGTGAGTGTGTTATATAATGTTGATGCATTATGTGAAATACAACATGAGTATGATTCCTCATCACTTTCTAAATGCAACCATGAAAATTTAATTAAAAGAGGTTATGGATTATAATAAGGACATGTATAATCTTAATAAAATCACAAGGATCCATAATTAATCTCCATAGGTTCTTAACTAAGTGATCCATCTCATGTAAATTCTTTTATAGGGGACTTAAATGGTGGTTTAGGACCATATGCACGGCCTATAATTATAATATTAATTAGAAGAAAATCATTAGGCCTTAAGTCATCATTTTCATTTGTGGGGAATTGCTTAGGGAAAATGACTATGCTCAATGCACAAAACATGGAATTGGTGCCCATAACTCACATGTATAATAAGCATTCCATCTATAGGGTTTGTGTGGTAGTTTTGGGCTTCATGCATAGCCAATGAGCCTAAGAAGTAAGCAATATTTTGAACACCATGATTTTTGTTTCTAGATTATGGCTTAGGCCTTGAGACCCACACCTTGATTGTATACCCTAAAAATTGGTGCTCATGTCTCTCATAGGCAAAAATTTTGATGTTTAGGGAAAGTGTGATGATCTAGAGTCTCATGCAAGGTCCATGAGTCCTACTTTCATATTTTAGGGCCTAAGACACTATTTTTCATCCCCATATTGTGGGTAGGGCCCTTAGTAACTATTCTCAATGAACAAAATCTTGGAATGATATCCATATCCTACCCATAGGAAAAATATTCATCATTAGATCATATGTGGTGGTTTAAGTCCCTAATCATAGTCCATGATCCTTAGAAATATCTTTTAGGAGACAAGAAGTTTGTTTTCATCCCCACACCTTAGTTAATTCCATAAGAATCATTATGTTATTGCAAAAAAATCATCCACCTACAACATCTAAGTGAGTTTAGTTGGAAAAAGTTCAAATTAACATCGATTACACTGATTAAATTGTTAATGCATGGAATTTACAACAATCGCGTTAAGATATTGTTGATGGTTCTGGACTCACCAACATGTTAGGGGATCTCCTCGGTAAGAAGTCCCAACAAGATCTCAAATTGTTTGGAGTAGGAGTTCCAACAGTGGGTAGTAAAGCTATGCCTTGATCGTGGCAAAGCACAGAGGTAAGCAAGATATCCTTGTTGGAAGCAAGTGTGTGACCTTGCAACAAGCTAGGAGAGATGCATGGGGAGGTTCTAACACATAGAGGGGGAAAATAAGTGTGCTCATTAGATGCCTGTAATAATACACAACCTGAAAGGATCACATGAGATGAATGACATCACAAAATGGAAAGTAGAATAGTTGACAATCCAAAGTGATGAGTTAAACCAACAACACACTTCAATAAGATTAATACAATCACATGCGTAATAGTCCATACATCAATGTGTAAAAAAACTACATACGTTGCTAAAGTAACTAGAATAGTCGAACTACAATAACAACATATGCATGAAACATGCTGGCATCTGTTATATTATATAAAGTGAAAGTCCCATCCATACATACAACCATGACAACCACTAGCCCCAATAGTGGAACGTTACATTCAACACTGCCTGCTCCTCTAAAGAGATGTGCTCGCTCTACATTGTGGAGTAGCCAAGGCTCATCACAATACTCTTCAAGCCCTCTCTAAGCAATCCCTAGCAAAATCTTGGCTCCCAAAAGATCGTTCTATGAGTTATGAGGTTCTATTTATAACAAATGGTGGACTGACCCTTGACATTCCCCTTTGTGACTCTTGGACTACTGTCATGACTCTTTACATTACATATGACTATTTGTATTCCACTAATGACAATTCGAATTTCACTTTACATCATGTTTACAAAATGATACACATTCCACATATACCCATGTGGGACAAAATTGGCTTGAGTTAGCTAGACAAGACAACACTAAGACTCAGACCACTGTGGAAAGACCATCTCATCAGCCTTCTCTCTATGATCCTTGGTGACGAACTGATACGATGCTTGATAGTGTGCAATGGTGTCTGTGTACTCTTTGATGAAGTCCTTCTGGAAATGAACTCTTGTTAGGGTCCCACCCTAACCCCCTTATTTATGTAATAGCATCGAGTCATAGTTATAGTTAAGTAAAGAGTCAATAAAGCCCATATTAATAATTGTAAGTGGTTAACCCACATTTAATGACGTGACCACAGTTAGTTGCAAATGGGTCGTGGTATTAGATAGATGGTGTTAATAAGA
This sequence comes from Pinus taeda, assembly GCA_000404065.3. Lineage (NCBI taxonomy): Eukaryota > Viridiplantae > Streptophyta > Pinopsida > Pinales > Pinaceae > Pinus > Pinus taeda. The sequence goes on from APFE030714250.1 coordinate 90,464, forward strand.
ACCATGGTATTGCCCCATGGTATTGCATGTATGAATCCTATATAAAGGATAGAGACTCCCTACGAGGAGCATTGTGTCTTATTTTGTAATCGAGCTCAGCACTATTGGAGGTTGCCCCCTCAAAGAGGCAAGTGAACTTTGCTTTCTGAATAATAAAATACTTGCTGTTATTGCTCTTGTTCTATGTTCTGGGTATATTTCTTCGCATATTTGGTATTCTGGTATTGTCTTGTAGGTTAAGAGCATAACAAGTGGTATCAAAGTGCTTTCCAGGGCTGGTGGGATCTTCATTTTTTAGCAATTTGTTTTTGGCTAGAGACGTGTTCCGACGTCCTTAAACCACAGAATCTGTCGTTGAGCGCATAAACTTGCGGATTTGGGGACGCATGCGCGTAGGAAATACAAGAGGTGGTCACGCTTGTTGGACTCCCTTGTAACCCCTATGGGTACCCCTTCGAGTAGTAGTGCATTAGACATAATTGCGCATGGACTGTCTTCCAAGTACCTTCTGGGTATATTGGAAGCCCCCTAGCTCCCTTGAAACCTCGCCATAGATAAACTGTCAGCCATCTTGCTGCTACATTACACCGAGAATAGCACTTGGAGGGATTACTCGCCTGTACGATAGGGTAGTCGGGTTGTACAACTAAGGGTACGGTTGATCCTCCTTGGTTAGTGCCTTGAAAAATTGGGCCGAGTACTACTGTCAAACCCTTATGTATATTGCGATCTATAGCACCTGACACTCATGGAGACCCTAGTTCCCTTCTCTACCATGGGATCACGAATAATCTCTGCCAGATCAGAGCTTGCAAGTGGGGTTTTGCAGTAGCAACAGTAATCAGTTCCGCCATTCAGATTTATTAGAACAACCATTCCTATATATTAGATCCATCAGATCCGCAGCAACAATCAGTTCAACCATTCAAATCTATCAGAGCAGCCATTCAGATCTCTCAGATCCCTCAGATCTGCCATCCAGATCTGAGTAGTTGTGTGGGTTCCTATACCTGGGCGTGATCTTAGCAGGACTTTTGGTAGCATTGACATTTCAGGGATTCGGCGACTACAGTATTCCTAAGCAAGGAGTAAAACTCCATTAGGAGTGACTTAGCCCATAAGGATTAGCACGAAGAGCTGAGCAAGGTGGTACCATTCAATTGTTAGTGCCAAAAAAAAATTGAGCGGTCCCAAATTTCAAGTAAATCGGCTCGGTGCATGGTACAAACTAGAAATCAAGCTATGGCGAATGAAAGGATGGGTAACCTTGAAGCATCCTTGAAATACATCCATGAGAAACTAATGAAAATAAATACAACACTCTCCATGGGCAAGGCAGAAGCCTGCGAGGAGGCATATATTGGCAATGAACACAGTGAGGGTAAGTCTAGCCACTTTCTTCACATCTGGGGCACCCACCAACAATCCCGTCCGCGACCACCCAAGCTGGACATGCATAAATTTGATGGCTCTCACCTGGCAGCATGGATAGCACAAATGGAGCAATATTTCAATCTGAATTACATCCTAGATAATGCCACTCAGCTTAGTGTGGGGATCATGTACTTGGACAATGAAAGATGGCAATGGTGGCAATGGCATCAATGTTGCTATGGAAGACCCTTGACTTGGGACACATTCAAAAAAGCTCTTATGGATCACTTTGACCATGACTCTGCTTTTTGGGTCGTCTCACTAAGCTTCGATAGACTGGAATAGTGGATGAATATATTACAGCCTTTGAAGCCTTAGCTTTCCGTACTTTAGGTCTATAAGATGAGTTCTACATGGAATGTTTTATCAGTGGTCTTAAAGAGGCCATACAAGCTCACGTCCGACTGCACCACCCTCCCTCATGGTTGGAGGCTTGTAGGATAGCTCGTGAAGTAGAACGTGCGTTAGCGGCCCAGTCCAATCGCCCAAATTGCATCACCAAGGGTTGCCCCCCACAAGCTCACAGCACTACCCAAACACTCAAGGTTCAAAAGGTGTCACCTACAGAAATGGCGGAAAGAAGAAAGCAGGGATTATGTTACTATTGTGATGAAAAATACTCCCCCGAGCATAAATGAAAGGAGCCCAAATTTTTTCAAATTGATGCTACTGATCACAGCTCCTCGGAGGAAGCCCCACCACTTGAGGAACTAGAGGAGGAAGAAAGGACAACCAGAAGGAAAATGTACTTGAAGAAACAGTTATTTCGCTGCATGCTTTGGAAGGGATTTCTTTGCCTCAAACTCTCAAAATAAGAGGTTTTATTAAGCATCGCCCAATAGTAGTCTTGATTGATAATGGAAGTACACATAATTTTATCCATCAAAGAGTCGCGGAAGCCGTGCATTTTTTTGTACGAGAAGTTTCTAACTTCCAAGTCCAAATTACTGATGGGGGAACAATGAAATGTGAAGGCCACTGTGAAAATGTCAAACTTCAAATGGGGGATTATCAGTTAAAGACCCACATGTTTGCCATACACATGGGAGGGTGCGATATTGTCCTCAATGCTAAATGGCTTCGCACACTTTACCCAATCACAATGGATTTCCAGGAGTTATATATGAGCTTTAAGAAGAACAACCACACACATACCCTCCGCGGACTCCAGGCGGGAGCTCCCTCTATCATCAGCTCACATCGGATGGAAAAATTGTTAAAAATGGGCCACCATGGAGTCATAGCTCAATTTAATGCTATCCAGGCCTGCGAACCCAAGCCTGTTCATATTCATCCTTAGATATAATAGATCTTAAACAACCATCTGCCAGTCTTTGACAAGCCTCATGAGCTTCCACCCTCGAGAGGGAACATGATCATAGCATTACTTTGGTCCCAGGGGCCCAACCACCAAATGTGCGCCCATATAGATACCCGTTTGCCCAAAAGAATGAAATAGAAAAAATAATCAAGGAACTCTTGGAAGCAGGCGCCATTTGTCCCAGCATTAGTCCTTATTCATCGTCGGTGGTCATGATGCTCAAGAAAGATGGGGAATGGCGTATGTGTCCAGACTTCAAGGCCCTTAATAAGTTGACAATCAAAGATAAATTTCCCATCCCAGTTGTTGATGATTTGTTGGATGAACTAAATGGGGCTCAATTCTTTACTAAGCTTGACCTTCGCCCTGGCTACCACCAAATTCACATGAAGGAAGTAGACATCCCAAAGACTACTTTCCGAACTCATGAAGGCCATTATGAGTTCCTAGTCATGCCATTTGGTCTTTGTAATGCCCTGTCCACTTTTTAGAGCCTTATGAACCACCTGATCAAACCATATCTCAGAAAATTTGTCCTTGTTTTCTTTGATGACATCCTCATCTACAGTCGCACCTAGGCTACACATCTTCAGCATGTAGATCTGCTCTTGCAATTGCTCCACAAGCATAAATTATTTGTCAAGATGTCCAAGTGTTCTTTTGGCATGGAAGAAGTTGAGTATTTGGGCCACATTGTGGGGCGTGAAGGTGTTAGGGTGGACCCCAAAAAGATCCAAGCCATGTAGGATTGGCCTCAACCTAAGACATTGAAGAGCCTAAGAGGATTTTTGGGTCTCACAGGCTACTATCACAAATTTGTCCACAATTATGGTCGCATTGCTAGGCCCCTCACTCAACTCCTCAAGAAAAATTCATTCCTATGGAAGGATGAAGCACAACAGGCCTTTACAGCTCTCAAACATGCCATGTGTTCCACCCCAATCTTAGCACTACCCGACTTCACCAAATCTTTTGTGATTGAATGTGATGCTTTGGGTACAGGTATTGGGGCATTCTTAATGCAGGAAGGTCAACCCTTGGCCTTCACGAGCCAACAACTAAGTGGGAAGAATCTGGGAGAATCTACCTATGAGAAGGAGATGATGGCCATCTTACATGCAGTAGATACCTGGCGACCATACTTATTGGGGCGCTGTTTCCAAATCTGCACCGACCATCAAAGCCTTAAATATTTTTTGGAGCAACGCCTATCCTCACCACAACAAAATAAATGGCTAGCCAAAATGCTAGGATATGATTATGAGATAATTTACAAGAAAGGGCGCGAAAATATTGTAGCAGATGCGTTATCCCGCCAATTTGAGGAGGAAAGTACCTTGATCCCAATTTCCCTTCCCATTCCAGAATGGATTGAAGAGGCCCGCAAGGAATGGTTTTCACATCCCTGGCTCTCCCAATTCATTAATCAATTGTAGGCGGACCCAAATTCCACAGCAGGCTACTCGTGGCAGGATGAGATTCTTTGCTACAAGGACCGAGTCGTAATATCACTAACATCCACCCTCAAAAGCCACATTTTGGCGGAGTTGCACTCATCTCCCACTGCAGGACATTTAGGCTTTCAGAGGATGTATGCTCACACTCGAAGATCTTTTTTTTGGACAAGCATGAAAAAGGACATTCTTACTTTTGTAGCTGAATGCGACGTCTGTCAGTGCCACAAAGGAGAAACAGTCAAATCCCCAGGCACATTACAACCATTTCCCATCCCGGCCTCAATCCGGATGGAGGTTTCTATATATTTTATTATGGGTCTTCCAAAGTTAGGAAACAAGTCAATCATCATGGTGGTTGTGGATAGACTTTCTAAGTATGCTCATTTTTGCGCCCTACCCCACCCTTTTACACCGACTTTGGTCACTCAATATTTCATGGATCAGAACTTCAAATTGCATGGCATGTCCACTTCCATTGTGTCTGATCGTGACCCGGTCTTCACCAGTAACTTTTGGCAAGAACTCTTCTGGTTACAAGGTACCCAACTACAACTCAGTGCTTCCTATCATTCACAAACTGATGGTCAAACTGAAGTAGTTAACAAATGTCTAGAAACATACCTTAGTTGTTTTACTTCAGAAAGGCAACATCTCTGGGTACAGTGGTTACCTCTAGCTGAATGGTGGTATAACACCAACTATCATGCCACCACCAAAATGACTCCATATGAAGCAGTTTATGGTCAACTCCCTCCTTCCCCTACTTCTTATATCAAGGGATGCTCAAAGGTACAAGCAGTGGATCAACTCCTACAGAACCGCACAACCATGCTGGCTCATCTTAGAGAGAATTTTCATCAAGCTCAAAACCGCATGAGCAACAGGTAGATCAACATCGCTCAGAATGCCAATTTCAAGAAGGGGATCAGGGATTTTTGAGGCTGCAACCATATAAGCAAACATCACTCAAAGACAAGGGTTGTCAGAAACTATCTCCAAAATTCTACGGACCATATCAAGTACTTCAGCGCATTGGAGAAGTTGCCTACAAGCTAGCTTTGCCACCCACTGCAAAAATCCATCCAGTTTTCCATGTTTCATGCCTCAAGAAAGTGATTGGGAACAATTGTAGAATTCAAACCAATCTACCTAAACTAGATGAAGAAGGGTCAATCTGGCTCCAACCTGAATAGGTTCTTGATACACGAGAAAGGCACCTGTGTGGCCGCATGATCAAGGAAGTCCTCGTCAAGTGGAAAGACACCTCTTTGGAAGATGCAACCTAGGAACTAGCCACTATTCTTCAGCAGTTTCCGCAGCTTCAGCCTTGAGGACAAGGCTATTCTTATGGGGGAGGGCATGTTAGGATCCCACTCTAACCCTTTTATTTATGTAATAGGATTGAGTCATAGTTATAGTTAAGTAAACAGTCAATAAAGCCCATATTAATAATTGTAAGTGGTTAACCCACATTTAATGAAGGGACCACAATTAGTTGCAAATGGGCCATGGTATTAGATAGATGGTATTAATAAGAACCACGGTATTGCCCCATGGTATTGCATGTATGAATTCTATATAAAGGATAGAGACTCCCCTTGAGGAGCATCATGTCTTATTTTGTAATCGAGCTCTGCTCTATTGGAAGTTGCCCCCTCGAAGAGGCAAGTGAACATTGCTTTTTGAATAATAAAACACTTGCTATTATTTCTCATTGTTCTATATTCTGGGTATATTTCTTCGCATATTTGGTATTTTGGTATCGTCTTGCAGGTTAAGAGAATAACACAATATTTGTGAAAGAGAAGAAGGTTCGATTGGGAGGCAACAAGATCATCTCCTTAAGTTTGAAAGGCTCCATCGCAGCAAGGAAAATAAAAGATCAAGGGTCACTCTAAAGTATACAATCAAAGGTCTCTACAGTTGCCGGAAGAAGTGCAAAAGGAATAAAGACTAAGTGCTAAAAGGAGGAGAACAAAGTGCTGCAAGAAGAAGTAATCTTCAAAGGGCTTGACTTGTGCTTGGAGGATATTCTTGTCAAGGTTCTAGGGATTGGCATTGGTCAATAAGAAGCTTCAATAAAAGAAACTTACTAAAGGGTTTTCCTCTTAAGAGAAGAGAGGTTTGGCCCTGGCAAAGAGCCAACATCCAGTGTTCTTTTTCTATGTTTTGATAGTAGTTTGATGAAGTACACACACATGCATTATTAAGCAAAAAAGAAGATTAAGCTAATAATAAAAGTAAAAATACATCACAAATTGTTATCTAGTCCCGAAGAATCACTCTACATCTAATTGCCCTAGATTATTCAACATGGTATCAGAGCTAAGGTAACACATCAAGGAAAGGGCATCTCAAGAACACTCATCATGGAAGGACATCTACAAAAGTTGAAGCATCAAGCCAAGAAGTCTCTATCATATCAAGGACAAGAAGGTCTATCATCTATCATTCATCAAGGGAGACTAAAACGCCAGAAGAAGAGCATACAAAGAAGAGCATATCAAAACGGGACCTACATTAAGTCATAAATCATCAAGCAAGCCCACTTGGAGAAGACATATTGAAGAACATCAAGATTCAAGGAAAGCAAGCCATCAAGACTTCAAGGAGAAAATAAATCAACTACATTTCAAAATCTATCAAGTAAGTATATATCCCCTTCTGAATATACATCAGTGTATTTTTGCAAGGAAAGCAACAAACTAGTAGGTACCAATAACTTTCTTGCATGGAAGAAGAGGATTGATTTACTTCTCAAGGAGAATGAAATCCTAGAACATGTCAAAGGGAATATCACTATCCCTGCTAAGGAACAAACCCAAGCCTTAGCCAAGTACAATAAGGATGAGACAAGAGCTCAAAGGATTCTAATAGAATCTATCAAGGACTCTCTCATTCGTTATGTCTCCAAATTTGAAACATCAAAAGAAATTTATGATAAGCTAGTAGAGCTATTCTCGGTATCCACAGTTGGAGAAGTGATATCTCTAGGAAATGAATTGTACAAGATGAAGATATCAAGGGAAGGAATAGCTCCCTATTTCATGAAGATCTCTGAGATGAGGGATCAGCTTCAAGAGCTTGGGAAAGTCATGTTCGAAAAAGAAATGACAATTGTAGTACTCAATGCTCTACTTGAGGATTGGGGCAATTTCACATCAAGCATATATGCCAAGAAGGAAGCAACCACACTTAGTGAAATGTGGTCTCCATGCAAGATGTTGTAGATCTAACCAAAGAAATGGAAATCAGACTTAAAGCAAAGGAAGATGTGGGATCAAAAGAGCAAGCATTTGTTACCATGGCCAAGAGAAAGGGAAAATTGGTAAATTTGGTCCACGAAGAACAAACAACAAAGATATGTCCAAAATCCAATGCTATGGATGTCAAGAATATGGACACTACAAAAGGAATTGTCCTAAGCTTAATAAGGACAACAACAACAAAATAAAGAGGGAAGAAGCTCACATGAATCAAGAGGTGAAAGAAGAAGAAAAGAAGCAAAAGAAGGAAGATACTCCGGATCTCTACTATGACTAAGTCAAACTCTTTACTTCAAGTCTTCTTTCAAGGTTTTGAGTAGGATGGGAGCATGTAGGAATAAAATGAAATTGCATGACTAGAAACATCTTCTAGAATCTAGAAGCATGAAGTTCATAGAGTTCTAGATACTCATGATGAAGTAGCATTTATAATGAGAATAAAATGCATGGTTAGAAATACCTTCTAGAATATATGAGCATGGTAGATATAGCTCAAGATATTCATGTAGAAGGAGCATATCTAGTATAGGACCTCATCCACGATGAAAGATGATTGATCATAATATTAGAAGACCTCCATCATCAAAATAAAAGAAACATTTGCAAGGCAAGGGTCTTTAAGATCCTATGATGGATTCTTCAAAAGAAGGTTTATGAGCCAAAGCAGATGTTCCATTGGGAATCCCATTCACATGATTCAAGAAAAGGATGATATGCAGGCAAAATAAGATGAAGCAAGAAGGGCCACTCCAAGGACAACCAAATGAAGCTAAGATGATCAAAGGAGAATCAAGATGAGGTATGTATGCATCAAAGTTTAGTCATGTTTACATTTGTATATTATTGAGTCATGGGAATAGTTCTATAACATGATCAAGTAGGAAAGAATCTCTTTCACCAATGACATGCTCGAAGGCATGTACTATAATGCAATAAAGGTCAACAAAAGGATATGCTCACATAAGGAGTATAAGATTGCAAACTAAGATGCAAGAAGAAATGTTAACTAGTCCAAGAAGCAAGCAATGAAGAAGTGCTCTCAAGGAGCATAAGGTGGTTGACCAATTTATCCAAAGAGAAGCAAATGAAAAAAGAGATCAAGCATGTGAAGAACACCATGATCACCGAGAATCACTATTTGACAAAAATACTTTGAAGATATCTTCCGAAAGAAGGCAAGACAAATCTGACAAAGGAAAAAAGGACCCTTGACACCTATGAAGGCCTTGGAGATATGAAAGATGCAGATAACTAATTCTAATCTACAAAGATGTCGTGATGAAGAAGCCATCCAACAAAAGAAAAAGCAATGTTGAAGCAATATCAGGATGAAGTCATGACATGCTACTAGGTCGAAGCATGTAAACAAGCAAGTATGATGAAGCATCCACGACAAGTGTATTCCAAAGCATGGACATATGACAAAGGAGTAGCCAGATGATAAGAAAACCTTATGTATGACAAGAAAGCCACTTTCCACGAAGGAAGCAATGACATGAAAAACCAGGAAGGAAAGTGATCGATGGATGGTGACCTACCTACAAGAAGTTCGAACAAACACTTCATGACATCAAAGAAAGGAAGGAGATTAAGCAGCTGAAGGACCCACGAAGAAGAAGTTGATGACGAATGAAAGAGTCCCTAATTAAGATGGAGCTATGAAAAGTCCATGATTAGGAGGGATTTTTGGATCACTGCTGATTACAAAGGAGTGACAATTGTGTTTTTCCATTTCATGGGTCATGCACTAGACCAGGACTAACAACCGTAAGTCTAGATGAAGGCCTTGAATGGAAATGTAGACACAAGATAGGCACAACATTCTTGTATTCACTTGGGAGGAAAGAATGGGAGGATTGGGTAATCATCTGGAATTCAATACTCTTTGAGGATGTGTAGGGCATTCAAGACAAGAGTAGGCAAGAGTTCGATATTCTTTGAGGGCTGGGAACCCAAGACAAGAATAGTCCTAGAAGGTCATGCTTAGTGAACACCCAAGTGGGTATGTACCTTGAGAGACAATGACTAAGGTGTCTATAAGTCATTGGTCTCGCCAACATTGTGCTAAGATCTATTGAGAGATAGAGCTGTCAGTCAAGGCCTTGCTATGGAAACAATGTTGGTTATTATGATGTTATAACAGATGGATTGAAAATCCGGTTTCTCTTATGTGAATTATTCAAGATTGATAATAGCCAAGCACCTTGTAATGTTGTATGAATACCTCCCTAGTTAAGAGGGAGTGTTGAAGGAAATGTAACTAGGTTCGGTCTTTGTAAATGCACTTTTGATATTTGTACTTATTCAAGAAGATAAATATTATTTTTATAATATATATCAATGAGTTTCTTGCTCACTGAAATAGGTCTAGCACATGTTAAGTGCTATAGGTGAGTCAAATAGTCAAAAGGAAATGTTGAAGGCCTTAAGGGTATGTTACACCATGTATGATTATGTATTAGGGTCAAGAGAATACCTCCAAGCAAAGTCAAGCCTTCTCCTAGCAAAATCACCATCAAAAGAAGCAATGGCACCATTAAAAGCACTTATCGTAGCAAAGGAAGACAACTCGGCCTCAAAGCAGCAAGTCAGCCTACAAGTCGGCTTAAAGGAGGGACAATTGTCTATATATAGAGGTTGTCAACTCCTCTAAAGATAACACATTCATAACCTCTAAAATCAGCGAAGGTGGAAGGAAAGTAAAATAAGAAGACAAGTAAGGGGTCTCCAGGGAAACTAAGAAAGGAGGAAGTAAAAACGAAGTCTCAAAGGATTGTTACAATCACAAGTGTGAAGAAAGGAAGCCCTACCTGCGGTCAGAACTGCACCACTACAACAATCATATAATTTTGTTGGTTGGGCTAGATCATTAGGCCTATAAGGTATCTCTCTCAAGCGTGGAAGAAGGCTATACAAGTGAAGCTAGAAGGAGAAGTGTAACATAATTCTTGTGAGGGTATTCCCTCACACGTGCGAAGAACTAGGGCTATGTTACTGCTGCTCTAAAGTCTGCATTATTTGTGAAAGAGAAGAAGGCTCGGTTGGGAGGCAACAAGATCATCTCCTTAAGTTTGAAAGGCTCCATCACTAGCAAGGGAAGAAAAGATCAAGGGTCACCCTAAAGTATACAATCAAAGGTCTCTATAGTTGTCGAAAGGAGTGCCGAAGGAAGAAAGACTAAGTGCTAGAAGGAGGAGGACGAAGTGTTGCAAGAAGTAATCTTGAAAGGGATTGACTTATGGTTGGGGGATATTCTTGTCAAGGGTCTAGGGGTTGGCATTGGTCAATAAGAAGCTTCAATAAGATAAACTTACTAAAGGGTTTTCCTCTCAAGAGAAGAGAGGTTTTGGCCATGGCAAAGAGACAATATCTTGTGTTCTTGTTCTATGTTTTGATAACAGTTTGATGAAGCACACACACATGCATTAATAAGAAAAGAAGAAGATTAAGCTAACAAGAAAAGTAAAAATACATCGGAAATTGTTATCTAGTCTCGAAGAATCACTCTACACCTAATTTCCCTAGATTCTTCAACATTGACCACCCATAGGTGAAGCATTGAGAGCCATGGGACTCTAATTAGTTGCAGAGGGTCATTGGCATCCTTGGGCACCTCCAAAACCCACAACGTTCCAACATTTTGCCCCACATTGTTGAATTTTATGGGATGATGCACCTAGACCACCATGCCCCCAACCAGCTTAGCACTGATCGAATTGATGTAAGCCATTCCAGGGCCCAGATGAGGATGGTTTCAAACATTGAGAGATGGGAGGGCTAGTACCACCATGAGAGCCCTTAATGTTGGAGCAGAGACAAACATTGTTGCCACTTTGAGACGCATGAGACCACTTTTGTGCCCCAAAGCCAAAATTGGGGTCCACTGATGGATTATGTTAGAGATATACGGGAAAACCCCTAGATGGTGATTTTAGAGGACTTCTACACACATGATGGCACACATTGCCCTCAACGACAACCCTAGAAGGGCCTACACTTTCATGATGTCATCTCTTTTGCTCTCTTTTGGCTTTCACATGTGGAGAATTAATTAGTTTTCGAGGGCTACTAGATATGCTTGTGACCTAGCTCATTATTTTATTGATTAGAGGGGTTTCTAGGCTAAATAGGAACTCAACCTCCTCATATAAATAGAGGAGGCTTTTCATTCTTGTTTCTCATCATAAAGCACTTAAATTTTGACCTCTCTTTAGAAATTTCGACCTATCGCTTATGGAGGATCAAGGATCTATGAATGCGGAGCTGACTGTCTATCTTTGGAGCTATTATTTCGATCAATGGATGGAATCTTTTGCATGTTATCTTGTAAGTGAACCTTTGTTGATTAACACTTTTTCTCTATGTATAATGTATGGAATAATGTTGAATCTAGGCTTCCAATTGTGCCTTAATTTGTTGAATATTTATTGAATTAATATCTAAATGATCTATTGCATGCATTACTCATACATAACATGTGAATGAATGTCCTAGTGGTGAACTCTTGGTAGCTCTCCCATGAAATCTCTATTATCCATTGCATAGGCAATTGTTGGAATTGTGGTGCTAGGCATCAAAATTTCAACCTCCTTAGAAGCTTATTGGATGATCTATCACACCATAGACTCCATGTACCTAGGAACTGACCCTCTTTGTGGATGATCAATTTAACTTTTAATCCATTAATTTTTCTTTCTCTTTTTTTCCCTAATTTGACCCCTTCAAGGCCAAGTGAGATAACTAGGGCTTGGTGCAAATCCCTAGGCAACATGAATTTGTGGGATTAGAGAACCTAAACATCAAGGGGATAACATTTGTCACAAAATATATCCTTTTGATAGACATCCACTTCAATCTTGTCCATAAATTTTATTTCCCTAGTTGTTTTCCTTCAAGGGGAACCCTAGTCCAGTTTTGCTTCAACATAAGGGCTTCTTTGAAGTTTTCATGAACCTTGGATTTGCTAATATACATTGTTGGAAACCATTTCTCCTAGCCTTGACCTTTGGTTACACCAAAACTCAATTCATCAATCAAACCCTAGGTCTAGTGCTTCATCAAATAGGCCTTTATAGAGAAAGTGAATTGCCTTCAATTGGAGCTTTGAACCTAAATTGTGGCTTTCTTGTAGAAAGCCTTATTATGTCACCTTGTACCCCAATCTTAGAATATCCCTAAGGTGACCTTCTTGCATATTGAGACTCCTCTCGTTGGTGAAAATCCATAAATAGCAGGGGGTTTGGCTATGGTGACAATGGGCCTCTACCCCACTGTTGTCTCTTGGTCTAGTTTTAGACTTATAGAGTGCCCCTGTACAAGGCATGCTAGATTTTATGGAAACATTTTTGGCGCCATTGTTGGGGATGAAGTGAGTCTACCTCTATGAAATTTGAATATTAAGCTTCATCGCTAACGAGAAGATAAATCTTTTTTGGCAACTCCATTGGAAAAACAAAGCCCTTGTTTTTCATTGAACTTCAAATTCAATGCTAGCAGGGTGAAGCAAGTATCTCTCAAGGCATTTTGAATTCACCCTAGTGACTCCACATTTGAAGATTATGAAATCTTCAAATGGATCATTGGAAGGGCATATTATATATATTTCATAATCATGTTCCTTGATCCAATAATCATGGTATCACTAGTAGCCAAGAAGAACTTGATGCCTCTCTTAATGAATTGCTTTAGGGCCACGAAATTGAAGAATCGCCTCAACACCTTGAAAGGGGGTTGCGGTTCTTCCCAATGTATGATGATTGTATCACACCTTGTTTTTTCCACAATGATTGGGAAGATATGAGTGTGGATATATCCAAGCAATCTATCTCCTCATGTCATAAGATGATATTCCTGATCTTGCACTTCATCGAAATTTTATGACCATGATTGTTGAATTCTCCATTCTTTTGTTGCAAGAAAGGATCCAATGGAAAAGTTGGATTCCTCCTTTCCCTCCTCATCCATGATCATTGGTGCATGGTCATCTTATTTTCCCACCTCCTACCCTTATAAGTCATCACACTAATATTCTAAAGGAGGAAGTAATACTTTATTGCCTTATCTCATAATAACTCATAAGGGCACATGTTGGTACAATATGCTCGTTACATTGGTTGTATGACTATATTTAGCTCATGCATAGTATTTTAACATTGCATATTACTATAGGTGCATTGCATATTGATCCAGGCTTATGCAGGAACACAACAAAATACAAATATAAACATAAACACAGAGATGCAGCAGAAATAAAACTTCATTTCATTAATATCAAAGAATTGAAATATGGCTTACATACATAATGGAAATAAACTAGCTCGAACGATGGTAGTTTATCTTTGAAAAGAGATGTTGCTGCTACATGCCTCTGAACCATGTTAAAATGAGGCTCAAAGGCCTATTTATTGTTGAAAAACAATATAAAACCATAAACATCTAAAAACCTAACCTTAGGAGATGAAGCACCAAAACTATGGGCCCCATTGGGATAAATTGGTACATCAAATTTCCAGGGTCGTAACTTTGGCATACGATCTATGTTTGATGCACACAATACCTCGTGAGAAAGGTCTATTTGAGGACTATAACTTTCAACTGCAAACGTTAGTTAAAAACTCATGTATTCTCGTTTTCAAAAAAAAAAAATTTCATTTAGGGTCTCAAAACGGCTCTAGAAATTCAGGACCCAAAAAAATACCAAAAGAAGTAAACTTTGTTACAATTAAGGAAACTAAAAAACTGAAAGAAAAAATGGTGGGGGTCCAAGTGGAATGTGGGTGGCCACCAACATCCACTTGGATCAGTCCTCCCCCCTAGGAATCAATGGTCCCCATTGCATTGAGTGCCTCCATGAGATGGGGAAACTTCTGTTGAACTTGGTCCCTAGTGAGCCACTTGTCTTGGTGCAAGAGTTGGTTAGCTTTGACAACCCGATAGAGTTGGATCTTCTCCTAGCGAGTGTTCTTGATCTTTGTGTCCATGATTTGATCAATTGTGGCCTATTCCATGCAGTCTGGGTTTAACTATGTTGGTGTGAGTTGTTCCGCAATGTCTAATGTGTCCAATAATGGTGGAAAGTATGGTCGAAGGCGGTCCACATTGAACATTGGGTGCAGGCCAAGGAATGGGGGAATGTTGAGCTCAAAATCATTGTCTTCCACAACCTTGGAAATGTTGTAAGGCCCATATCGAAGTGGTTTCAGCTTCCAATGGGTTTCGGTAAGACGTTCTTTCTGAAAATGCAACCAAACTTTGTCGCCCACCTAAAACTTGTGTGGCACTTGACATTGATCATGTCACTACTTGTACCTGGCATTGGACTTCTCTAAGATGTCGTGAACATGTTGGCGGATGTGTTGGATGCGTTCAATAAATCTAGTTGCTTTATCATCCTCGGAAAATACATGTGTGGATTTTATCTATGTGGTCGCATGAGGCGTGACAACATCAATTGGACATAATGGTTGAAATTCTAAACTCACTTGAAAGGGACTTCGACTAGTCGAGCTATCGAGAGTTCTATTGTCACTATGTTTCACATAGGGAAAACTCTCATTCCAGGTTCGTGGATGCTTGGAGTTGTACATACGGTGTATGTGCACTATCATCTTGTTGAAAACCTCTGTCTGGCCATCAGTCTGGGGATGGAATGTAGTCGACTTGGCGAGCTTAATGTCCAATAGTGTCCAGAGGATTGACCAAAATGTGATCAGGAACCTGCTATCCTGATCTACTATAATGGTCCGCGGGATCCCGCAGTGTACCCACACTCGTTCAAAGAAGAGTTTGGCAGTGTTCTCTATTGTGATACTCTTTTTGTAGGCCACCAATATAGCCATCTTAGAAAATCTACCCACGACCACAAATACATAGTTATTACCATGTTTGGTAGAAGAGAGGTTAGACATATAGTCCATGGAGATGGATTCCCAAGGTTGACTGAGAGTAGGTATATGAGTGTACATGCCTTGCTTCTTAATGGTTGGCTTGACGATGGCACAAACAATGCATGATCTGATATATTTCCCAACATCCTGTCTAAGTTTTGGCCAATAAAAAATACTTTTGTAGTACAACCACAGTTTTCTCCACACCAAAATGTCTTGTGACCCAACTGTAGTGCATCTCCCAAATCAGCTTGGTATGCTCGCTTGAAGGAACACAAAGGTGGCCTAGGTAGCATAATAATGCATATTGGAGGTGGAAATCAGGAACTTTCTTGCCATCTACTAGAATTTGGTATGTGGAGGCGAACTCTGGATCATTTTTGTATAGTTGCGACCATCCAGAGGTATCATGGCCAAAAGAGTTGAGAATAGTAGTCAGTGTTGCAACTGGGGGCAAATTGAGGCAATCTGCAACATGATTGGTGCTTCCCTTTTTGTATTTAATGTTCAAGTGGAATTGTTGCAGATATGTATACCACTTCTAATGGCGATCGTTCTACAACTTCCTTTGTGTTTGTATACACTGAAGAGGTCATTGATCGGTGGGGATGATCGTCTCCTTCCCCATAATGTAATGCTTAGATTTACAACAAACTTGCATAATGGAATACATCTCTTTATCATGGGCATGGTACTTCCGAATTGTATTAGAAAGTGTCTCACTATGATAGGTGAGCAGTTGCTCGTGTTGGGTGAGCACTGCACCAATAACATAGTCGGAGGCGTTTGTCTCAATTTCAAATGGTTGTTGCAAGTTTAGCAATGTGAGTACCAGTGTAAAGAAGAGGTGATGCTTCAACTTAATGAACACCTTATGTTGGGACTCATCCTATAAAAACTTTGTTTTCGCTTTGCCTTTGGTAATCTGACTCAAAGGGCAAGTGATATGGGAGAATCCCAACACGAACCTTCGATAAAAATTTACAAGACCCAAAAAGCTACGAAGCTCTATTAGAGTGGTCGGGGCTGGCCAATCCCGAATGAATTGGATCTTAGTCAGATCCACATGCACGCCTCGCTCATCAATGATGTAACCCAAATATTGGACTTGAATAATGAAAAATGTGTATTTCTCCAAGTTAGTATACAATTTGTGTTGCTGCAGGGTTTGAAGGACCTATCGAATGTGTTGCAAGTGTTCTTCCCAACTCTTGCTAAAGATGAGGATGTCATCCAGATAAAAAGTCATGAATGAGTTGGTGAAGGGAGGCAAAATGTCATCCATTAGCTTCATAAAAGTAGCAAGGGAATTTGTCAACCCGAAGGGCATAACCAACCATTCAAAAACACCTTCCTTGGATTTGAAGGCAATCTTCCATACATCTGTGGGCTCTATTGGAACCTGGTGATAACCAGACTTCAGAACATTGTTGCTGAAATACTTAGCCCCCTTGAATTGGTCCAAAAGGTCATCAATCCATGGGATTGGATACCTGTTCTTGACAGTGATTTTTTTTAGTGCCCAATAATCAATGCAGAGCCTCTAGGTCCCATCCTTCTTCTGTACAAGTACAATTGGGCGCCCACAAGGTGAGGAACTTCATTAGATGTGCTCTTTTTGCAACAAATCTTGGATTTCCTGCTTGATCTCTTCATTTTCCAAAAGGGAGTGACGATATATCAACCCATTTGGTAGAGGTGCTCTGGGAGTCGGATCGATCGAATGCTTGACCTGCTAGTGGAAGGGTACCCTCGTGGATGAGGAGAATATGTCCCTGTATTCTTGCATGACCGTATCCATCTGCTTCCGTTGCATGGAGGAACCCTTCTCGGGGGCCATGGATGTG
This sequence comes from Pinus taeda, assembly GCA_000404065.3. Classification (NCBI taxonomy): domain Eukaryota; kingdom Viridiplantae; phylum Streptophyta; class Pinopsida; order Pinales; family Pinaceae; genus Pinus; species Pinus taeda. Next base: position 107,675 of record APFE030714250.1, read on the forward strand.
GCCACGATCTTCCCCTTACTTTGAGAGCGAATAAAAAAGAAAACAAATTTCCCAATCTAGGAGATGATCTTACTACATTGCTTAGTAGAGATCAAAGAGATGGTGGTAGGCAAGACTACCTCTGGTATCCTGTATAACTTATTACCCAAAGAAATAATAATAGTGTTAAGCCTTGACTCATATACAACATGATGCTTCCACAAGTATGGTTGGCCTAATAATACCTCACAAACTTCAATAGGAGCAATATAACACAATACCTCATCCGTGAAGGGCTTGATATTCTAGGGAAGGCAACACTATTGGATGACACGAAGATATCATCTTTGGTGAAGCTACCCGATGGTGTATGGTTGTGGGTGTGGTGTGGTCGGTAGGCCCAACCACTTGACGACCTCTGCTGAATGAGGTTCTTTTGGCTCCTGTTGACAGTGAATTGCATTGACGAACCCTTCACCCACATCTGTGAGTGGAAGAGACACTCTCCCTCCTCTAAATATTTGGGGTCAATCTTTTGGATCTTGGTGGTGGCAATAGTGGCGTTGGGCTCTGCATCAATAATCTGCTTCCCTTTGTTATTCCCCATTGTTGGGTTCTTGCTCAAAGTCGGAACATGCATATGATTCTGAAGTCTTCAACTCAGCCCACCCAACAATGACTGCTTGGCTCGACACTCACTTGTGTTGTGAGTGGGGCTCTTATGGAACTCACACCACTTTTCTATGTCCTTATTTATCTTTGTGGTGTTGTTCTTTGCTTGCGTCTTCGATGTGTTTTCCTGGATCACCCCTCCTTAGCTTTGTCCTTTGTTCTGCGGTTTGGGGGCGCCTTTCCCTTGCTTCAAATTTGCAGATCAAAAATATCGTTTCTTCTCTTTAAACTTCTGCTCAATCTTGACAATGTATCGGTAGGCGACACCAAGCGAGGAGATATCTAGGAACTCCATCTTGTCTTAGATGTATTTGTGCATACAACTGCGGTACTTGAGTACCAGATGCCGCTCAGAATCCTTGATACCCAACTTCGTGCAAAGGGCATGAAAAATATTTATGAACTCCGACACCTCTTGGTCCCTTCCCTGCCGTAGCGTGGTCCACTTTATGTACTTATCTTCATAACTCCCGACAGGGTAATACTGCTCCTTGATGGCGTCTTGGAAAGAGTTCTAAGTGGGTGCAACTAAAAACACTGAGGGTTCCCTCTTTTCCTTCTGCTCATAGTAGGTTTCCCATTAGTCCTTGACGTGGGGAGCGACTTTAAGGAGTGCAAAAGTAATATTTTCCCTATTGGAAAAATCATGAACCAAAAAATACCCTTCCAATAGATTTAACCATCTATCTACGATGTATGCATCTATCTGGCCTTCAAATATGGGAATACCAAAGTTGACTTGTACCTTGAAGGGAGTGGTGCCTCTAGAGTGGCTTATGGATGAAGATCCATATTCTGTGGGCATTCACCGACGGATTTGGGCAAAGTTGTCCATCATTGCGTTCCTATGTCGCTCGAGGGCTTCTTTGAGCAATATTTTGAAGGTATCTTCTGCTCCCTCGTCTTTCTTTTTTTCCACCATGGGAGGTTGTTGGAGTTTACGAGGCTGGCTTTGCAAAGGTTCAACCAGTTCAAGCCCTAACTCTTTATACCATGACCTCATTGGGGACATGCAAAAAAAATAGAGAAATAGCAGACCACTTTGATACCACTGATCCAGACTTATGCAAGAACACAACAAAATACAGATATAAACATAAATATAGAGATGTAGCAAAAATAAAACTTCATTTCATTAATATCAAAAAATGGAAATATGCTTACATACATAATGGAAGTAAACTAGCTCGATCGATGGTAGCTTATCTCTTAAAAGAGATGTGGTGGCTACATGTCTTTGATCTATTTTACAATGAGGCTCAAAGGTCTATTTATTGTTGAGAAACAATGGAAAACCCTAAACATCCCAAAATCTAACCCTAGGAGATGAAGTGCCAAAACTATGGGTTCCGTTGGGGTAAATTGGTATATCAACTTTTTGGGGTCGTAACTTTGGCATACGATCTACATTTGATGCGCACAATACCTCGTTAGAAAGATATATCAGAGGACTGTAACTTTCGACTGCAAACATTAGTTAATAACTCCCGTTTTCCAATTTTCTAAAAAAAACATCGTTTAGGGTCTCAAAACGACTCTAGTTCACGACCTAAAGAATTGCCAAAAATAGTAAACTGTGTGACAAGTAAGGAAACTGGAAAACTAAAATAAACAATGGTGGGGGTCCAAGTGGAATAGGTGGGTGGTCACTAACATCCACTTATATCACATACTTCTTTTGGCATAACTAATATTATCATCTCATGTTCTCATGCTAGACGATATTGCATTTAGATTAGATTTTACTTTTTATATGGATTTATTATTTTGATGAAAAATGTGGGCCATATCCTACGCCCAATACACATGCTCCCAAATAATTTGTTCTAATGTGAAGGTTACAAGTTTGTGGTCTCAAAGATTACCAATTATTTTTATTATTACATTTAGTACTTTTTACTTCATTACAACATTTCTTCCATATTAAACTTTAGAGTATTTATTAACACATGAATTTAAATTATCATTTTTGTTAATGATATAAAAATGAATTAATATAAATTTGAATAGAGAATAAAGATATATTTAAATTTGTATAAAACCCTTAAAAACTTTTTTTATCTTTTGTTGTTAATCTAATATTCCAAATTTATTAGAAAACATTATTGAAAACACAATTTTGCTCTCACACTATTTATTTAAACCATTTAATAAAAATGTTCTTTTATGACATCTCTAAAATATTTTGAAAAGATCAAATTTAAACAACAAATATAACCTTAAATAAAAAAATAGCAAACCAACCAACTTTAAAAATAACCCTAAATTCAATAAAAAAATAGCAAACCAACCAACTTTAAAAATAACCCTAAATTCATATTCTTTGTAATACACCCTAATTTATTTCATAACTTTGTATTTCACACTTAATTTAAGGCTCATTATTGCTTAAACATCCTAAAAGCACCATGCACTCTCACACCATCCCACCCTATCAAACCAATAACTACAAATATGTTAACAAGCCTATATACACTGTGTTATTCAAAAATCTTTAATTAACTCACTCTAAAATCTTTAATCAACTCTTTATTTTTGATAAATGTTTTTCTTTATGTACATATAATATTATCACCACATATCGCTCTAACTTATTATTTAAAATGAGTAAGGCATTATCACAACATTTCGCTCCCACTTATTATTTAAAACGAGTAAGGCATCTACAAGTTCTGGGAAGTGATGCCTTCGCTGGTTGGTAAAAGTCACACCGGCATTCACAAAGTAAAAAACATTTATCAATTAAAGTAAATTAGTGAAAATATATATAATATATATATATATTATATATATATATATATATTCACTTAACACCTAACATCATATATATAGGTTGGATATATATATTCAATCAACACCTAACATCATAGATATTGAAGTTCCAATTTTTTTTATATTAAGAAATATTTTTTTCAAAATGATCCCTAACTCAATTTCAACTTCTCAAATTAATCAATATTCCATACCACTATCAATATTCCATACCACTCACACCATAAACCGTAGTCCAATACATTTTCAAATATATTATACCATGCACTATATTCTCAACCATGAAGAAAAAAACCTTCATATTTTCAGCGACTTCATTCAACCACACCAAGTTTCTAGATATTTCAGAATATGAAAGTAGCGATCTTGCTGCTATGTGTATATTGATAAAAAAATATACAGAACTTGAGTGCCGCAGTACAACAGTTTTTTTGTGGCCAGCTAGTTTAGCCACGACTTTAGGTTCACCGACCCAGGTTTTGAATACAAGAACACAACACATATCATTAAGTGGTAAATCTGTTGGGAGTCACAAGACATTACATTTTGAGAGTCGCTCTATTTCCAAGATCTAAGGAAAGAATCGTTCATCATTCCAATTCCAAGATCTAAGGAGAGAAAAATTGCAGAAGAGATTTGAAGAAATCGTGACTCCATCTGGTAGTGATTAGGCGTTGTCACAAGGACGACAACCAGATTCAAATTCAGAGGCTTGAACAACTTTAACTTCTCTAAACTATCCAGCCCACCCCTAGAAAAAACCAGGGAAAAATACTGTGGGGCGTTTGATTCTTTTAAGCAGAAAGAAGAGCACGAGGTGGCCTGTGATAAATTACCCTTCCCATCTTCTTCCGCATCTTTTGGCTTTTGCCTGCTTTCTCTTTCTCTTTCATCAAATCTGCTGTCTTAAATGATGATAATGTGCTCTTGCTGTTGTCGATGGGCACCATATCTTCTATACTGAAATTCCACTCGCTCTCCCACCGAGGTTGAGCGCATGAAAAACACAAAACACTGCAATGCAAATCCAATCAATTAGCTCAGAATCAATATCTAACAGTAACCTTATAAATCAAATATACAGACAATTAGGTATTGTTATGAAACAAATATGTTGTTGTGGCAGATGAAAACCTTGGGGGAATTATTAGTTGGCCCAGGACCCGCTGCTTCTGATCAGAACATGATTTTGATTTTTGAGGCCTATGATCATCGCTTGAGTACTCCTCCTGACCAGACGTCAGATCGGCTGCAATAACGTGGGAATCCATATATCGATTTGTTGTTGAACAGATCCAACGTTTACCGTGTCTGCTACAAAGTGATTGCCATGAACATATCAAATTGCAGGCTTTTATGTTATTTGTTCGTTGAAAACCCAACAGCTGGGAAGAAAGCACCCACCCACAGTTTTGGCATTTGAGAGACAGCAGACTCAGATAACGGTGAAAAAATGTAATGGTAGACTGTGGAGGAGGACAACCGCTAAACACAATACCGTTGGGGCCGCTTGTTTTGCGTTGTTTTGATATAAGCGCCCACCCCCACGATCGAGTAAACCACACGCTTCTGGTTTTGTGTAATAATAACTTGTGAGATTTTAGAAGTATATGACACCCGTTCCCTATATTTCCGCCGTGTTACGTGTTAATTAAAGAGCACGGTAAAAATGATACGCAAAACTCAAACAATCTACCCGGGGTCAAGGGGCATTGTATATGGGTATTAAAGTCACTTCATTTCCATTTCCATTGAATGTGGATCTTCCAACGAGTAAAAGTTTCAACATGAAAAAAGCATGATTAAATTAATGTAAGGAAAAGTTCTGATAATTACGAGGCAAAGTTGTTTTATTTGTTTTTCTTATCTCACGCTTTAAATGGTTTTAAATTACTCGAGCATAGTTCTTATCAGATTTATGAATAATTTTAGCTGGATAAAGGGGGTGATATAAGTGTCCCATGCTAAGATTCCATGAGGTTCATTCATCTATTGTTTTTAGTGACAAAGGATGATAGGTCAAGCTATTTATCGTAACATGAAATTTCACTTGTTTAACACATGGCCTACTCACATGAGATGATCCATGGAATGGTGGTCCTTTAAGATCATGTTGAACCTAGACATTTATTTTTTCAATTTTCCATTAGAGTTGCCTAAGAGGCCATTTGTTCACCCTCCCACTCTACATTTAGAAATTTGTCTCTCCTCTGTGGGTGTCCTTTGCCATATCTTTGCTTCCCTTAATATTTGGCCACACTCCACTCTTTCTGCCCCACTCAATCTTTTCTCTCCCTTTGCTCTTTTATGTTATAAAAATGTTGATGATATGTTACACATTTTCCTAAGGTACATTTGCCCACCCAAATTCCATTTGGCAATTTGACTCTCCATGCATTAAACAAGGTTCTCCAACTAAAATTGTGGGATAGAGAATCTTCTCATGGAGAAACTCATTTTGCTTGGATCTTCTCAACAATTTCACATTTTAGGCTTTGCAATGACAATAGTTTTGAGAAAGCCACACAGATAAGGTTAACTCTTTGCATTAAGGATCCTCTTGACTATTTGTAATCACAATGCTTATTTTGATTATTTTGTATTGCCATGACTAAGATTTTACCCTTGTTATGTGTGTGGGAGGGCATAAACAACAATGGTGTATTAGTATATGTCAAACCAATTTAAGTTTTGCTACAATTTACTTTGTCTATGATTTGATTAGGCCAAGATAATTTTTTATTTAACTTAATTATCTTGAAACTATTCATATGCCATGTTATTGGCTTACATTTTTTATGTCTCCTTCAAGCACTAGATCGAGGGTATGGTGGACGTAGATGATCACCATCTTAATACAATGGATTCTTGAAGCCTTTACACCCTAGTACATTATATGATCAGAGCTTTTAACATAGCATATCTGTGTTGTTAATGGCCAAACAATATGTATTACTTATGCTTCGATATGTTTTTTATTCCATTACCTGTAGTTCCAACCAATGATGTTCTAGTAGTGGTTTTTGTTCCTAGATCTATACTTTGTTCAATAAGTTGGATGATCCACCTAAAGCACTTGTAGCAACGAATATTAAGTCAAACTAGCATTTGAGTTACACAAAAACGAGGAAGGCCACATGATGATCGAAGCAATGTGGAATCCATTGAAGTCTAGATTAGAGCATGTTAAAGTAGAAGGAAAGGAAAGCAACATGGAGATGTAAGTGTCCTTGTTTTGCATAAAGAAGCTAGGATGGAATTGTGTCACTTTCCCCAAATAGGTGTTTATCTTACTTTTTCTAATCATGTCGTTTACACTCTAGTTGGATTTTCTACTTAACCTATATATTCATGATCAAGAGTAGTGCCTAAACCCAATGCTTCAAGATCAACATTGGTGCATAGAGTAGAATTTATGCCTAAATGACATAAAATCAGAGTCTAAATCCCTAGTGGTTCCATTGCCTTTCCTTTTGATTTAAGTGTGGGCTGTTAAACCTTATTACCAACATGCTACAATATTCACAATGAGGTCCAAATGTTAATGAAAATGAAAATGGTAAGGACATTACATGCTTCTCTCCAGTGTCTGGGATTTTTCTTGTCGATACCTTTATTGATGTCATTTATTAATCAATGTAATAATCTAGATCAGCACCATAAAATATATGCATATTTTTAAACATTGTTTTAAGGGGCCTTGCTTCTATCCTACAAAGAAAATTATGGGAAGAAAGGCCATTTCAAGAATAAATAGTGGACCATCCAAAGGAAGTGGTAAAGGAATGGGTAGGAGCGAGTTCAACAAGGCATGAAGAAATAGAGACAATATAATTTGCTCCTCAATAAATTAAGGGTGAGATTGAGATGTTGTTCTAGTTTGTTAGTCATGAGGCTAACATATATTCTCATTCCATATCCAATTGGAGCTTGAATAGAAGATCCAAGTGCAAATAAAAAGGTTTACTTGAAGCTATCACAATTGAGCCAACATCAAAAGGGAGGAATTATGTACACTTTTATGGTAGATGGGGATGTGACTAAAATAGGAATTAGGCTTTAAATCAATTAGTTAAGAGAGTGGATCTATAATTAGGTCGTCAATGGTTGAAAGAAATGCGACATGATATGGTTATCCAATGAATGTCTAAACAAAGTCAGGGGAAGGAATTATAATTGGATCTTAATCTTCAATACCATCTTAGTGTTAGGGTTCCACCCTAACTCCCCTAGCTGGTGGAATAGATTGTTACTTAACATATTTAGGGCTATCTCTATTAGATAAAGACACATGATACAATAAAGTGTGAAATCAATAAATGTGAGTGGTCTCATTAAAGAAGGTCCATTATTTAGCGGTTTTGTCTTTATTTATGGGGGTCCACTAGGTGGTTAGAGTTGTGATAAATTAAAAACTATATATACTAATGTAAGCTATGTAATTAGTTGTTAAGTGAATATTATTGTATTGGGAGCCCTTCTCATGTTGGAGGTTTCCCCCTTGAATATGTAAGTGATGATTACATCTAGTTCTAAAAAGCAATAAATGTTTTCTTATTATTATTAATTCCCATGGTAGGAAAAAGAGTTATGTAGATTAACAGAGAATACACAAAGAATTCCAAGTGTGAGAGCATGTATAACTTTACATAAGAACAAGCAAGAGTTCACTAAGAGTGGGGTCTTGTACTAAGTTGGGACCTAGATTTTGTTGACCGTTTCATATTTTGGAAAGAGTGGGACCGATGGCTAATAGATTGACCTTACTAGCCACAGTGAAAGCACATGATGTTTTCCAAATTTATTTGCTTAAGAAGTATGCATGTGATAATAATCAGGTTTTGGATTGGTTTGTGATACAAGTGAAATCTGAGGGAGAATTTCAACCAAAACCATTGTGCATCTTGGACTGGAGGTAGACCGCACTTCGTAATCAAGTAATAGAGCAGGTCAAAGTGCATTGGAAGCACTTTGGATCAAATGAAGCAACCTGGGAAATGACAGATCAAATGAGGGTGCTTTACCAGTCCTTTTTCACTATATAAATGAATGTAAGAGCTATAAATATAAATTTCAGTTTTTGTAATTTTGTTTTCTGTTTATACAACATTGAGGATGGTGTTCCATTAAGGGGGTGGGGTATTTAACATCCATTTTCACTGCATACCATATATGTAAATATCATTGTGTGAATGTTTTTTGAACTAATGTAAACTTATAAAAATTAAAATTAAAAATTGATGGTTGGCTTAAGGAGGTGAAATGGATCCAGAGCTCTAAGGGGAGGTTGCTTGTGGGGTGTTGTGAGCATGCCTAGACCAACTGCATTTAATTCCTTTCTTATCACCATGATCATGAGATGCCTACAATAATATGGATTGTAGTTCTAGAGTGGGAAGCATAGGGGGGAGGGCAATGCCATCCTTGTCCCCTTCTCATGAATCAAGATAAGGGAACAACTATCTTGGGAGGAAAGTGAATGTCAACGGGGGAACAAAAGGGAGATCATAATAGAAAACATGCAAGCATAACAAGAGTAGACAAATAAAAAAAAGAGTATGCAAAGAGGACCTATAACACATGTGGCAAAAAAGTGATTGGCCAAGGAGAAACCTAGAAAAAATGCCTTGCAGAGAAGAAGAGATGGAAGTGGTTGGAAGACTAGTGAAAATGACTAAACTAGACTACAATGTCCCTAATATTGTGCTATGAGATTTGGGGTATCATCCCTTGTGTTACTATATGAAGGCTCTGGACTGTGTGCCTAAGCTTGAATGACCAATGAGAGGTTCTGTTGGATACTGAACCACTTAGTGCTTGTTGAATAACTATTAAGCCACTTGGATGCTTTCCGTATGACTATTAAACCACTTGAAAGGGTAAGATGAGCCATTGTGGTGCTTGCTGGAAGAGTTGTTAAACCACTTATAAAACGTACCACAGAACTTGTAGTTCTTGCCATAAAAAAATAACTGTGAAACCACTTGGATAGCAAATTTAGTCTCTTGGAATTGAGAAATATCCCATTTGGGCCTTGGGTGAAGCCCTATGATTGATCTCAGAGAGTAAAAGAGTCATTATGGTACTTACTATTAGAGATTAGTTGTAAACCCATCTGAACAATGGAATCCATCTCCTATGTCTTTAACTAAGCCTTGGTGTGAGTATGTATTCCCTTAGACTTTGGATATGGATCGAGGGTGGTTAGATGCAAGAGATATTATAGTGTCGCTGGCATATGGTTGCATGGAAAGTTGAATTCCCTCCTTCAGATTCTAGCCACTTTAATTCATTTAGATAAGTATAAAGTTGTGCGCATAACTCCAACTATTTACTCATAATTCACCATGTTAAGGAATTTCTAACATCTTAAGAGTGATTTGCAGACTTGTTTCATGAGTTGGAGGACAATGATTAAGCCTTGGTCATCTCCTTTAGAAAATTTGACATTTGGGTTGTTGCCCCTTAACTTAAGAAATCCATCAAATTTCCATATTTCTTTGTTTCTTAGTGCAATTAAGTAATTCGAGCCTCTAGGGTGCAAAGCTGGCATGAAGTACTCAGTTGAATATGGGCTTGGATATCATTAAGGTCTAGATATCCCCCATTAAACACTTTTCGTATCTGGTGATCGGAGGGTTGGCAATAGGCAACACTTAAGCATAGGTTGGATCCCATCTGGGACTAGATCCCATTCTTCATGTATGTCTTCTACATTTAGGATTCAGGGATCTAGTGGTGCACAGGGTGTTGGAGAATGTAGTAGGGTAGATATTAATTCAATTTATATTTAACCTTAATAATTTCTTATGAAATTTATTTATCTTCTTATGTTTCTTTATTAGATATTTTCATCAAACAATTATCAAGAGAAAAAACAATAAAGATAATGGAGACAAGATATAAGCTCCAAGTTAAGGGAAAACCCCTCCAAAGGGAAAACCCCTCCAAAGGGAAAACCCTAAAATAATCTCTTATCTTCTTATAAAATTTGCTTCAAATGAGAAAACCAAGACCCAAAACCCTAAACCAAGTCCTCCTCCAAGCACCAAGTCAACCCTCCAAGAAGCCCTTCAATGGTCAGCTTAGACAACAAGATGCAAACATGATTCAACCAACTTCCAGCTTCAATTTTATTTTACATGTTAAAACTTGCCTAATAGGGTCTTATACAAATGGTAAAGACTCTTTTGACTCAAGAAAAATATGAAAAACCTTAGAAGCATGAAGAACATGCTTGACCTAGATGCCCATCAAAACGGAGCATGAAACCCATGCTCAAAATAAATATATAATATATATATATATATATATATATATATATATATATATATATATATATATATATTATATATATATTATATATATATGCTTTTAACATAAGATATACATAATGATTTGAGTACATTGACAATTATGAAGACCAAAACTAGTTACATTTTCCAACACGAGGGTATAAGCACATGCACACGACCATATGTTTGTAGGGAAGATTTCACGGTTTAAAAGTCATTACATCCAAGGTCCCATGTCTAGCGTGGGGAAAGAACAATATCGTTGTGTGGAAATTCGATCATTTTGGGGCCGAATATAATGGAAAAACAACACAAAACACTGCAACGAGAGACTTAGTGGGGCTCGTGTCTGAGTTGACATGGCAATGCCACAGGGATGTGACAGGGACTGTGTGAATGCCACATGGAACCTAATTGATGATGTGACATGCACTGTGTTGTCGTGGTGATGCCATAGTGGATATGACCTAGACAACATTAACATGGCAATGCCATGGGGAATCTACCCTGGACATCGTTGACATGACAATGATAAAGTAGATGTGATGTGGACAAGATCCCTTATGGGGGTCTTGCATCAGATTTTATATGTAGGGAAATGGATTCAAAAATTTGAGGCTCTGGTGATGGAGAGGGTGCGCACACTTGTGAAAGCTTGGATGAGCATTGGGCCAGATTTAGTTCAAGCGGGGAGTGGATCCATAGATCCGTCGGTTTGGTGGTGGTAAGGTTTGATACAATTGATCAACCATATATGGGCACAAACCAAATATAATAGGGAAGTGTTGCAAAAAACCATGGGGAGGGTCTCAGTGGGTCCCATGCCTACATTGATGTGACAACACCATGTGGGATAGAAAGGGACCACGTCGCAGCACAATGTTGACATGGCCTATTGTGATTGGCTAAACTTCAAAGGCGCATGGCTTTCAATCTAGGAGTTGGATTGAGGTGAAATTTCTACCGTTAAAAAGATCTCAACAAGATGAAGGCATTGGTTTCATTTTTTGGGATATTTGAAAACTTAGAAAAAAGAGGTTTTTGTAACCACATGTTCATAAGAGATGATGGAGGTTGGGTTAAAGTAAATGGGTAACACTTCCCACAACTCATGATAGGAAAAGGAGGTGGGAGGGAGTGTTACACCAAGTTCATATGGGCATGACAAATGATGTTGCATGGGGTGATGAAGGGGTATAGGAGTCAAAATGACATGTTGGCTAAACTAACATGATGGTTCAAGTGAGCATGTGGATATGTATAAAAGGAGGACCAATGAATTGGTTGAAAAGACCAATTGAGAAAAGCATAAGATGCATAATAGTTTGGTGGAACAATTCAATCACATAATGTAGAGGGCACATCATAGCAAAACAAAAGTGCACAAAAAGAAAGTTAGTTAGACAATTGAGGCCACGTAGTACTCATAGGAGTAGGGGCCTCTGGGCCTTTGTAGTTTGGCATTTTTATGTATCGTTAGGCCGAGGGTCATGTGGGGATTAAATCTGTTATATTTCCACTATTGTAATTGCGGATCAAGTGATGCCACATACTATAAGGGTAGTTTGGTTTGATTTTTGTAAAGAGGATGTTTTCACGGAGTTTTATATATGAAGTTTGGATGTTATGTTGTTGGGCCACCTATTTTAATTTGGTGTCTCAGGCATTTTGGTTGGACTTGAAATTAAACTAAGAGACTTTTCTAAAGTATAAATATTTTACTAATTACTTAATCAAATGGAGAGAGGCGTTGTCAAAACCATTAAGAAGAATGACATTGGTTCCAAACAATTAGAGGATGTATGGACGCTTGGGTTGAGATGAGTCCTCAAGAGTCATGGTAGGTGCTTTCAGCACAAAATGATAGTGCATTAGAGATGAGCTGCAAAGATCACCCGACCATGGTTAAAGGTGGAAAAGGGTTCCGCATGTAACTGAGTTGAGGAGAAGTTCATAGATCTAATGGAAGGTGTATTCTGACATGTATGTTAGATCATGATTTCTATCGTTTTTCATTAATTCATCACATATGAGGATTAGTACCTTGGGAAAAAATAAGGTAGGCATCACGCAATTTCACGTAGACAAGTGTGGAAAGAGAATGATGGTTGAATTCTAAAACATGGTGAAAGTAATAAACTCCAAAGAAAAGGAATCCAATGGGTTTACCTCATTGGTTCAAATACAGGTGGGTGAGTGGCATGAATGTGCAAATTTCACTACATTATTGATGGATGATTTTGAGGTGGTACTGGGGCATTATTTAAGAAATAATTTCTCAAGAGGAACAAGGTTATTTCGATAACATGGTTGGATCAATTGATTATAATTTTTTGAGCATAAGATGTGGGTTGTGTGCATGACAATGTAGAAGCTAGGAGGAAAGGTACAACTTATGTCTTCGTTGAGCATGAAGAGGGAAACATGATGCTTAGGATATCATCTATATGTCGTAATGATGGGAGGTGTTTAAGAGGATTGAGTGGGAATGTCATTTCCACATGTTGTTGCTGCTACAACACCCTACAAAATTTTTCTACATTCGAATTTTGGAGCTCATCTACTATCATATAAAGTGTCCCTTTTAGTCACCAAGTGTCGTTTCATGTTTTTTTACATGTTTCAAGTGTTATTTTTATTTCTTAGGTGTCATCGTGTCATCAAGAACATCCATAATGCACTTCACAGTCTTAATACACTTTCTAGTCACAAAACGATACTTTTGGGCGCCACTGCACATACTTTGTCTATTATACTCCGAGAGTGTTTGTAAACTAGCATTTTGATGTAAATTTATTAGTCTTGGATTCTATCTAAGTTTGACTAATAAGTTGATATGCGTCACACTTGTTTTACTCTAAACTAATTGTGTTTTCCCATGCCTTACCTTCCAGACTCAAACAAATTTTGGTTTTCACAAAGCCTTCCCACTAAGCCCGGGAGAGCGCACTATGCACTCTGAAGGCTCAGTCAAACCCTTCTTGTTTGATTAGATTGCACCCTACGCCCAAGAATAGTGCACAACATACTCTCAAGCATCAAACCCTCCTTGTTCTCCTAAATTGTTCCCTCTTCCAAGCCTCTCTCCCAGTTGGGCACAGAATGCACTAACAATGGATAGTCAAGTATTCTTGAGCCTTGACACTGTGCCCTACACCCTTCTTTGTGATTTAGGCCTCCCATTTAAATGCATGGTGCACCAAAAAGCATCATTGAGCCCTTAAGACTGTGCCTCGCGCCCTCCATCGGGCCTCCTCTTTCCAGTTGAGCGCACAATGCATCCTCAGTCCTCAACACACAACCCTTGTCTCTTAATAGTGTGCCCTAATCCCAGGAGCTCCCTCTTCTTTTCCCGAGCACATTGATGATTCACAATTGGAAATTTTGCATGAACACGATAGAATTAGATATTTTTAGGCTGATGTTTGCTTTCCATGAGTGATTTTACTTGTAGGCATTACTAGAACAACATGGTAAGGAGGCATGAGAAGATCTGTCAAAGGAAGTGGCACAAAGAAGCATTCAAAGACAAAATAACATAACATATGATTGCGAAAAGTGAAAGAACATCATATTCCGAGGACCAAAGTGATCCATAATGACTCCATACGATCTCAAGACCCTTTGGAGGGAAAATGGAAACAACAATAATAAATATGAATCAAGTATTCAAGGCATAGGTGGAAAGATTTTCATTTCTCAAGATAGTCCATGTCACAAGTCACTATGAGTGCAAGTCATTAATGTTGGTGGCTTTTATTGTTGTTGACACATCATGATGTGGAAATAATGATGTAATTGTGTAATTATTGTCAATACAAGTATGTGGAAGTCTACAGTTCATGTATAGAAAAAATAGCCACATGTAGAAGTATAAAAGTCACATGCAAAAGTCTAAAGGTCACATGTAGAAGTCCAAAAGACAAAGAATTCCAAAATTCATGTTGAAGTTCAAAAGACATTTGGAAAACCAAAGGTTATTTATAAGTCCAAAGGTCAATAGAAGTTGAAAAGTCATATGGGAATTTCAAGAGTCATGAGGGTATGAAGAGTTCTGTCTGTAGTTATTAAAGAGGCATCATTACTCAATGAAAGGGATTTTCACCTTAGCTTCTCCCATGAGGCATTAGAGAGATAGAGATAGTTGTTTTGGAGAGCAAGTGGTGGCTATAATGCTCGCCTATTTGGATCAAGTGGTGTTCATTGTACTCATGTATCTTGGAACTTTTGCTTAATACTTGAAGCTTGTTGGACCAACACATTTTCATGCATAGTTCGTGGATATTTTAAGATTATTCTTCGAATGTTTGCGATTTATGTTGGAATTCTTATGTACTAAAGAAATTGAACTATTTTAGTGGATTTGGTGCTTACCTTATTGAAAGTGTGTTGTGGTGGTTATAATGATCATTTCATTTATGCAAACTATTTCGCATGATTTCTAATGATTCTTTCATGCATATGTTCATGTGTCTCAACCCGATCAGTACTAATGCTTGTCTATTGTAGGCTCACTTTTGTGCCTTATAGTAAAAGAACCTTGATACATTTTATAATTGGACATTTCACAAGGCATACTTTCTTCCTCATTCAAAAGTACATGTGTGCTACTCTCTCATGCTAATTGCTTAAGCCAAGGAAAATCTTTAAGTAAATGGTGGTTGGGCCCTATTATGGATGGGACTCCTACACCAGATGGTGTGAAGTTTAATTGGGACTTCATGTTGGGGAGATCCCTTGTATGTTGGTGGGATCCACCAATGTCAAAATTCTAACGCTAGGAGGAAAACCACCTTTTTATGGATGACAATTTACCTCACCTAAAAAACGAAGCATCTGTGCAAGGCAAGAATGGTTTGGGTTCAATTCTAACTCCCATTCCTGAGATTAGATAATCTTCTCATCTTGGTCTAGAAAAAAAATTTTGAAGTTACTTATGATCAACTCTGGACGATTCAACCAATTACTCTTTAGTTCACAAGAGCTCTTGGGTTATTTCTTGTAGCTCATAATCTTCCTCATAATCCAAGAAAGAAAGGGACAACTTATACTAGTGCATTGGTTTCATCAGAGCAAGATATGGTTATTGCCACGCTTAAAGAGTTAGCATAACCTTCATAAGAGATAATTCAACAAGGGGGTCTTCCACCTATTGATGAAGGTTTAGAAGGAGACGAGGGAGATTTTCAATTTTTTGACTAAGAATAGTCGGGGTATAAAGAACAACCTAATTACAATGAAGATTTGAATGGAGAAGGAGAAGACTCTTCAGATTCAGAGAATGAGTAAGAGGGAGGAGAAGAAGACATGGCCGATTAAGACTTAGACTGGATGGACCAAGGACCACTTTCTCTTCCATATCGAAGTTTGATATTGATAAGAAGACTAAAGTTGAAGATCATATTGATGACTTCTACATGAGTTTATGAATGCTTGAGGTACAATTTGATGAGGTTTCTTGTAGACATTTTCCATACACTTTATAAGGTAGAGCGTATGTATGGTATCACAGTATTCCCACTCAATTACATTCACAATTGGAGGGAGTTTAAGAAGCTGTTTTTAGAGAAGTTTGCGGATGATAAAACTCCCGCCATGTTGTTAAAAGAACTCGAGAACATCAAGATGGGAGACAAAGATAAAGTAAAGGATTTAAATCAAACGTTTACTCATATAATGAATAAGTTTCTCGTAGATGTGTAACCACATGATGACCTCACTAAAGACTATTACAAAGCTGCCTTACCTACCAATATCTTTGCATTTGTCAAGAGAGGTACAAAGGAGACATTGGATTTAAATTTTGCAGAATCCCTTGTTGTTGAAAAGGATCTGTGTTCTATTGGAGTCATTCTAGACTCTGATGATTCTAAAGACTCCAAGGATGCGGGTAAGAAACTCAGACCTCTTCAACTAAGAATAAGGAAAAGGATTCCTTCCACATGGAAAGCTTGGCAAAGTCTTTAAAGATTCTTATTAATGAAGTATATGAATTAAAGGGAAAGTCAAGTGAGGCATCCACCAAAAAAAAGACTTCCAAGCCATTTTTCCTTAAGAGAAATAACAATAATCAATCGGCTAAATCTGCGTATAACTCAAATGTTGTGTTTAATGTTGAAAATTTAGGCATGGATAACTATTACATCTTCCATTAGGAGAGGCATTAACAAAAGACATGCCCACAATGGAATCACATTATGAATGTTATGGAAACTCACATCATTGATACCTTATTAGCAAATGAGTAGATTGAAGAAACAAATGTACTTGTCATGGCTAAGAAAAGTACAAGTGTGGGACACTCAGTTAATGCATTCGACGTCATATTTAATGTTGATAAGAAAAGTGCTAAGAAACCACGATAAGTAAAGCTCCTTCTCGGTCCACAACTTGTCGATATAAACTGAGGAGCAAAGGACCAGTATCCAAGCAGGGGTTGAAGAAACAACTATTAAGAAAGATTCTACCACCATCTCAACTTGCTCAAAATATGCAAAACAAATCTAGAAGTGCTCCAACTTCTAAGAACACTTCCATGAGAAATAAGAACAAGCCCATCACTCTGGAAGTTTCTGACAAAGTTACACTTTCAGATACTTCAACATTGCATGTTAGAAATGAAAGTATTGATTATATCATTGAAGATATGAAGAGAGCTCGTGCCAATATTTCAATTGTTGAGCTCACTAAGATAGAAAACCAAAGTGAGCTGATTGTCCAAGCGTTTTCATCATAGCCTCCGCTAGGAGAAAATATGCCTCTCAAGCTGTGTTTGGTAAGTCTCTTGGTATTCTTGAATCTGTAGTTAATATTGTAAATTTAAATACTAACACTCTCTGCCCCCCTTTTATTCTAACATTTGAAATATTTAATTATAATGTCCATAATTGTTTGGTTGATTTTGGTGTGTCCATGAATGTAATGCCTTTATCTATAACTAAGAAAATTAATGCACAAACCATGAGTGTAATGCCTCTATCTATAACTAAGAAAATTAATGCTAAATGGGATAAAACTGATGCACGAATCATACAACTGGATAGATAACTGTTCGGGGCAATTGGTGAACTCAACAATGTTATCATTCACTTGTCATCAGACCATAGAGTTCATAAATACATAAATATTGTTATTATGGACATTCCTTAAGCCTATGGTTTGCTCTTGAGTAGAGATTGGTCCAGTAAGCTACAAGGATATTTCTCAATTGAATGGACACATTTATGGCTTCCATATAAGGGCAAAAACAACCAAATTTGAGTAGAAATCTCTTTACGTTTGGATGAAGTTATGATTCTAAAAGCTTGTTTTTATTACATTACATGTTGACATATATACAGGGAAAGGAATTCTATTTCCGATAACTTATCCAAAGAGGGAGCACAACCGACTTTCGAGACATGGCATGTAACTGAGAAGATTGACCATGAACATTTTCAGTATTATCATCCTCCTTTTCATGAGGACAAATAGATTATAGTAGATTCAAAATGACATATCATCACACTTATTTTTGTCTATACGTTTTTGGACCATTATCACAAGAAGAATGAGAACACATATATATGTGTGGATGATTTATTTTATTTATTAGACAACATATGTATTTGGTTAAGATTATGGACTCTTAGTATTCCATACATGATTACAATTTATACTGAGATGATTTTTGTTTTAACAAAAGTCAATGAACCCAGTGCATTTGTGGTATACTAAACAATACCCTTAATTTGACTATATATTGGAAAATACCTCTAAAAATCACATGCATTTGTGGCATACTAAACAATACCCTTAATTTGACTACATATTGGAAAATACCTCTAAAAATCACATTATTTAATCCCCTGCCAATATGAACCCAATACAACTTCCCAATTTAAAAAACCCCCACTTTCAATAGATATTGTAGGTATCCATTTTTTATACCCTTTTTTCATTAATTTTGAGCTCCATTTTCTATACTTGCCAATATAAAAACCATTTACCCTCTATTATATGCTGAATATATTATGTCAACTTTAAAAATATCCCTAAATTCCTATTCCTTAGGATAAACCCTAACCTTTTACTTAGACTCATAGTTTCTTAACACACTAAAAACACCTTGCACTCTCACAACATCCCACCCTCTCAAAACATCTCACCCTCTAAACCTATATATTATATACAATATATCATTCAAAAATCTTTAATTAACTCACTCTAAAATCTATATTCAACCCATTATTTTGTATAGATATTTTTCTTTTTATATATAATCTTATTGCAACATATCATTATAATTTATTATTTAAAAAAAAAAAAAAACCAAAAGAGCACCACCAATTAAAAAAAACAAAAAAAACTCAAAATGAGCTATCAAAACAATGAATAAGACATCTCCAAGTTCTTGGAAGTGATGCCTTCACCATCAATTAAAAAAAATAAAAATAAAATAAAGAACATTTCTCAATTAAATTAAATTAGTGAAAACTGTTTACATATAGACCACTCAACACGTAACATCATATGTTTGATATTAAAGTTCCAAATTGTTATTACTCAACACTTAACATCATATGTTTGATATTAAAGTTCAAAATTGTTTTTAGTAAGAAATATTTTTTTACTATACCTATTTTTCAAAATGCTCCCCAACTCAATTCCAACTTGCCGTGCCTCAAATTTCTTTTAATCAATATTCCATACCATTCACACCATAAACCATACTCCAATACATTTTCAAATACATTATACCATGCACTTATATATTCTCAAGCACACTGAACTTCATTCAATCACACCAAGTTTCTAGATAATGCAGAATATGAAAGAAGTGGCGATCTTGCTGCCATGTGTATATTGATAAAAATACACAGAACTTGATTAACGCAGGACAATAGTTTTTTTTGTGGTCAGCTAGTTCAGCCATGACTTTAGGTTCACGGACCCAGGTTTTGAATACAAGAACACAAGACATATCATTGAGTGGTAAATCTGCTGCGAGTGTGGATAAACCACCATTCCGATTGCTCCACGTTACATGATGAGATTCATTCTAATTCCAAGATCTAAGGAGAGAATCATTCATCATTCCAATTCCAAGATCTAAGGAGAGAATCATTCATCATTCCAATTCCAAGATTTAAGAAGAGAAAAATTGCAGAATGGATTTGAAGAAATCGTGACTCCATCTGCTAGTGAATAGGCGTTGTCACAAGGATGACTACCAGATTCAAATTTAGAGCCTTGAACAACTGTAACTCCTCTAAACTATCCAGCCCAACCCTAAAAAGAACCAGGGAAAAATTTTAAGCAGAAAGAACAGCACGAGGTGGCCTGTGATAAATTACCCTTCCCATCTTCTTGCGCATCTTCTGGCTTTTGCCTCCTTTCTCTTTCATCAAATCTCCTGTCTTAAATGATGATAATATGCTCTTGCTGTTGTCGATGGGCACCATATCTTCTATACTGAAGTTCCACTCGCTCTCCCACCGAGGATGAGCGCATGCAAAACACAAAACACTTACTCTGCAATGCAAATCCAATTAATTACATCAGAAACAATTTCTCACAGTAACCCTATTATTCTAATATACAGACAATTAGCTATTGTTACGAAACAAATATGTTGTTGTGGCAGATGAATACCTTGGGGGAATTGTTGGTTGGCCCAGGACCTGCTGCTTCTGATCAGAACATGATTTTTGAGGGCTTTGATCATCGCCTGCGTAGTCTGCCTGACCAAACACCAGATCGGTCTCAATAGCGTGGGAATCCATATAATCGATTTGCATATGTCAGATAAAAAGCGATTGCCATGAGCATACCAGATTGCAGGCTTTTATGTTATTTGTTCCTTGAAAACCCAACGGCTGGGAAGAAAGCATCAACCCACTGTTTTGGAATAACGGTGAAGAAAAGGAGATGGTAAAGTGCAGAGTACAACGGCTGAACACATACCGTTGGGGCCGCTTGTTTTTGATATAAGCGCCCAGCCGCCACGACCTAGTAAACCATGCGCTTAAGGTTTTGTGTAATAATAACTCGTGAGTTTTAGTAGTAAATATGCCACGTTTCGCCTGTATTTTCGTCGTGTCACGTCTTCATCAAAGAGCACGGTAAAAATGGTAACCAAAACTCAAACGCGACCCACCCTGGGTCAAGGGGCTTTTATATGGGTATTAGGAGTAACTCTATTTTAAAGCGGAAATAGAAATATTTTAAAGACAGCAAAGAAAGTTTTGGAGAAATTTTGGCAGTTAGTTTTTAGGATAATTTATTGAGAGAAGTAATTTATTTAGCGATGGGTTTAAGATTTTACAAGAAAATGGCTTTAAGATGAGAACTAGATAGAGAAGCAATCTAGGCTATTTCATCTCCATGGACTTCAAAATAACTTCATTTCATTTTTTTATTTTCATTTTCATTGAAAGTTGTGTAGCGAGTGAAAGTTTTTTTTTTTTTCACAATTTAAATGGTTATAAAATAAAATTTCAAAAGCAAAGTTTTTAATAGTGAAGTGGATCTTTTATTTTCAACATAGTTTTAAATTATTTTTTTGGTGATAAAGTTTCATGAACAAAGTTTTCAACACTGTAGTAGATATTTTATTTTCAATATAATATCTATTAGGTGGATCTTTTATTTTCAATATAGTATCTATTAGATTTAGGAATAATTTTGGCCAGATTTCCTTTTTAATTTCACAATTTAAATGGTTCTTTTTCCTTTTTAATTTTTTTAATTTCAGCAAAGTTTCCTATAGTGAAGTGGATTTTGTATTTTCAACATAGTTTTAAATTATTTCTTTGGTGATAAAAGTTTCATGAGCAATGTTTTCAATATTGAAGTGGATCTTTTATTTTCAATATAGTATCTATTACATTTAGGAATAATTTTGGCCAGATTTCTTTTTTAATTCTTTTTAATTTCACAATTTGAATGGTTTTCTTTTCCTTTTTCATTTTTTTAATTTTACAATTTAAATGGTGATAAAGTTTTAGGAGTAAAGTTTCCAATAGTGAAGTGGATCCTTTATTTTAACATTGTTTTAAATTATTTCTTTGGTGATAAAGTTTCATGAGCAAAGTTTTCAATACTGAAGTGGATCTTTTATTTTCAATATAGTATCTATTAGATTTAGGAATAATTTTGGCTAGATTTCCTTTTTATTTTTATTTTTATCTTTTATTTTTTTAAATTTCACATTTTTTTTTCTTTTTTAATTTTTTTAATTTCAGAATTTAAATGGTTTTAAATCACTCAAAGTCTTTGGTGATAAAGTTTCTGGAGCAAAGTTTCTAATAGTGAAGTGGATCTTTTATTTTCAACATAGTTTTAAATTATTTCTTTGGTGATAAAGTTTCATGAGCAAAGTTTTCAATACCGAAGTGGATCTTTTATTTTCAATATAGTATCTATTAGATTTAAGAATAATTTGGTTTAGATTTCCTTTTTCATTTTTTTTAATTTCACATTTTAAATAATTTTCTTTTTCTTTTTAATTTTTTAATTTCACAATTTAAATAGTTTTAAATTACTCAAGTCTTTGGTGATAAAGTTTCAGAGCAAAGTTTCCAATAATGAAGTGGATTTTTTATTTTCAACATAGTTTAAATTTTTTTTTTGGCGATAAATTTTCATGAGCAAAGTTTTAAACACTGAAGTGGATCTTTTATTTTCAACAAACGTCTCCCCTACTAGGTAAAGGATCGCTTTCGGATCCTTGCTTTCTTATCTCAGGGTGTGAGGCAAGGGATGGAAACCCGTGTTGTATATAGTACGCACAAGGAACTTTCTTTAAGGTGGAAAGCCGCCAGAGAAGAAATAAGAGGGGCAAGCAAGATGCTAGAAAAACACATGGTAGTACAGTAGTACCTGCTATGCATAAGGTGGTGACCAGTCTTCCAGTCATGAACATGAATGAGATCTCTTATCTACGTAATTTCTCTACGTAATTTCATTCATGTCATTTCATGAATTATATATGTCATTTCGTGATGAATTCTTCTGGGGAATGATGAAGGGAATCTTGAGATAGAATTCTCTATGTTGCTCAAGTTTCGAGCAACTTACATTGTATGTCCCTGCAGAACTAAGAAGGATTACAAATCGAGCAACTTACATTGAGCTCTTTCTCTCTCTGGTAACCCACCTACATTATTTACGAGCATGTGGTAAACTCTTTACAAATTAAATTACCTTATCTTCCCCTCAAGTGCCTCACAATTACCATAGTCCCACACGTGCTAGGCAAAGTATGGCTTTTCTTCTACGAAGTAGAGTATCTATTAGATTTAGGAATAATTTTGGCCAGATTTCCTTCTTAATATTTTTTAATTTCACAATTTAAATGGTTTTAAATTACTCCAGTCTTTGATGATAAAGTTTGAGCAAAGTTTCTAATAGTGAAGTGCATCTTTTATTTTCAACATAGTTTTAAATTATTTTTTTGGTGATAAAGTTTCATGAGCAAAGTTTTCAACACTGAAGTGGATCTTTTATTTTCAATATAGTATCTATTAGATTCAGGAATAATTTTGGCCAGATTTCCTTTTTAATTTTTTAAATTTCACAATTTAAATGGTTTTAAATTACTCAGTATTTGGTGATAAAGTTTCAGGGGCAAAGTTTCCAATAGTGAAGTGGATCTTTTATTTTCAACATAGCTTTAAATTATTTCTTTGGTGATAAAGTTTCATGAGCAAGTTTTCAATACTGAAGTGGATCTTTTATTTTCAATATAGTATCTATTGGATTTAGGAATTTTAAATTTCACATTTTAAATAGTTTTCTTTTCCTTTTTAATTTTTTTAATTTCACAATTTAAATGGTTTTAAATTACTCGAGTCTTTGGTGATAAAGTTCCAGGGGCAAATTTTCCAATAGTGAAGTGGATCTTTTATTTTCAACATAGTTTTAAATTATTTCTTTGGTGATAAAGTTTCATGAGAAAAGTTTTCAACACTGAAGTGGGTCTTTTATTTTCAATATAGTACCTATTAGATTTAGGAATAATTTTGGCCAGATTTCCTTTTTAATTTTTTTAGTTTCACAATTTAAATGGTTTTAAATTACTGGAGTCTTTGGTGATAAAGTTTCAGGAGCAAAGTTTCCAATAGTGAAGTGGATCTTTTATTTTCAACATAGTTTTAAATTATTTCTTGGGTGATAAAGTTTCATGAGCAAAGTTTTCAACACTAATATGGATCTTTTATTTTCAGTATAGTATCTATTAGATTTAGGAATAATTTTGGCTAGATTTCCTTTTTAAATTTTTTAATTTCACGATATAGTATCTATTAGATTTAGGAATAATTTTGGCTAGATTTCCTTTCTAATTTTTTTAATTTCACGATTTAAATGGTTTTAAATTACTCAGAGTCTTTGGTGATAAAGTTTCAGGAGCAAAGTTTCCAATAGTGAAGTGGATCTTTTATTTTCAACATAGTTTTAAATTATTTCTTTGGTGATAAAGTTTCACGAGCAAAGTTTTCAACACTAAAGTAGATCTTTATTTTCAATATAGTATCTATTAGATTTAGGAGTAATTTTGGCCAGATAAGGGGTGATATAAGTTCACTTTTCTTTTAACATAGTTTCTACTAGAGTTAGGAATAATTTTCGCTAGATAGGGGTGTTATAAGTGCCCCTTATCCCATGTTGTGTTAAGGCCTTATGAGGCTCATCCATCCACTGCCTTTTAGTGATAGAGTATGGTAGGCTAGGCCCTTTGACGTGACATGAGATTGTACTTGCTAGCACATGGTCCATCCACATAATATGATCCTTGGAATTGTGATTCACTAAGATCATGTTGGACAGACAATTTAGCATTGATGACATCCAACCTCCATTTATTCATATAATATGTCATTTAAGTTGCCGAAGAGGTCATTTGTCCACCCTCCCATTTTACATTTAGTAGTTCAACCCTCTTATGATGCGTCTTTGTTGCCATTTCTTTGCTTCACTTGTTGTTTGTCCACATTGCACTCTTTATGGTCCACACAATGTTTGCTCTCACTTTGTTCCTTTATGTTATAAAATAATTCATGATAGACTACACATTTTTTGAAGCTCCATTTGCCCACCCAAATTCCATTTAGGAGTTTGACTCTCCATGCATAGCCAAATTTGTGTAAAATAGTGGGATAAAGAATTTCCTCACAAAAAAAAATCATTTTGCTTGGATCTTATCAACCATTTAATATTTCACATGCTCGCAGGGCTTTGTTGGGGGAGCAATACCATACCACACGCATTCATATTGGGGGATATATATCGAGGAAAATATGACATAATATATTGAACATATAATAGGGGTATAGTGTTTTAATATTGGAAAGTATAAAAAATGGAGCTCAAAGTTAATTAAAAAATATAAAGGGGTATAAAAATGTTAATGAAAAAATGGATACCTACAATATCTAGTGAAAGTAGGAGTTTTTTAAATTGGGAAGATGTATTGGGTTCGTATAGATAGGGGGTTAAATAATGTGATTTTTAGAGGTATTTTCCAATATGTAGTCAAATTAAGGGTGTTGTTTAGCATGCCACGAACACATGTGATATGTTAGAGGTTCATTGACTAAAGCTCTTGTGCAAATGCTAGGCTTTGCAACAACAATGGTTTGAGAAAGCCACACATATAAGGTTAACCCTATGCATTAAGGATCCTCTTCACTATTTGTAATCACAGTGCTTATTTTGATTATTTTGTATTGCCATCACTAAGATTTTACCCTTTTTATGTGTGTGCGGGGGCATATAGTAGCAAAAATTGTGTATTAATATATGTTGAATCGGTTTAAGTTTTGCTACATTTTACTTTATCTATGATTTGATTGGGCCACGATAATTTATTATTTAACTTAATTATCTTGAAAATTATTCATATGCCATGTTATTGGCTTGCATTTGTGATGTTTCCTTCAACCATTAGATTAAGGGTATGCTGGTATATGATCATCATCTTAATACCATGGATTATTGGTGCCTTTACATGCTAGTACATTCTATTTCAAACTTTTCAACATAACATATTTGCATTGTTAATGGCCAAACAATAGCTATTACTCATGCTTCAATATGCTTGTTATGTCATTACTTGTAGTTCCAAGCAGTGATGTTCTAGTAGTGGTTCGTGTTCCTAGATCTATACTTTGTTCAATAAGAACCCATGAATGATCAACCTAAAGCACTTGTAGTAGCAAATATTATTTAAGTCAAACTAGCATTTGAGTTGCAAGGAAAGGAGGAAAGCCACATGATTATCAAAGAAATGTGGAATCCATTGAAGTCTAGATTATAACATGTTAAAGACAGAAGGAAAGGAAAGAAACATAGAGATGTATGTGTCCTAGTATCACTTAAAGAAGCTAGGATGGAACTGTGTCACTTTTCCTAATATTATTTTTTCTAATCATGTTGTTTACACTCTAGTTGGATTTTCTACATAACCTATATATGCATGATCAAGAGTAGTGCATAAACTTAGTGCTTCAAGATCAACATTGGTGCCTAGTGTAGAATTTGTGCCTAGATGATATAAAATTGGATCATAAATCCTTAGTGGTTCAATTTACTTTACTTTTGATTTACGTGTGGGCTCTTAAACCTTATTACCGACAAGGTACACTATTCAAAATGAGACCTGTATTGTGATGAAAATGAAAATGGTAATGGCATCGCATGCTTCTCTCCTGTGTTTGGGATCTTTCTTGTCGATATCTTTATTGATGTCATTTACTAATCAATGTGATCATCTAGATCAACACCAAAGCATGTATGGATATTTTTAAACATTCCTTTAAGGTGCATTGCTTCCATCCTACAAAGGAAACTATAGGAAGGAAGGATATTTCAAGAATAAATAGTGGACCATCCAAAGGAAGTGGTAAAGGAATGGGTAGGGCGATTTCAGCAGGGGCATGAAGACATAAAGACAATGTCGTTTTCTACTCAATAAATTAAGGGCGAGATTGAGATGTTGTTTTAGTTTGTTGGCCATGAGGATAACATATTTTCTCATTCCATATCCAATTGGAGCCTGAATAGAAGATATGAGTTCAAATAAAAAGGTTTAAGTTTGGAGCTATTATAATGGAACCAACATTGGAAGGGACGAACCATGTACACTTTTATGGTAGATGGGGATGTGACAAAAATAGGAATTAGGTTCTAAATCAATTAGTTAAGTGATTGGATCTATAATTAGATCTTCAATGGTTTAAGGAAATGCATCAGGATATGGTTATCCAATGAATGTCTAAACAAAGTCAAGGGAAGGGCTTAAAAATTGGATCTCAATCTTCAATGCCACCTTAGTGTTAGGGTCCCACCCTAACTCCCCTAGTTGGTGGATTATATTGTTACTCAACATATTTAGGGTCATCTCTATTAAATAAGGGCCCATGATATATTCAAGTGTGAAATCAATAAATTTGAGTGGTCTCATTAAAGAAGGTCCACTATTTAGCAGTTGAGTTTTCATTTATGGAGGTCCATTAGGTGGTTAGAGTATTGATAAACTAGAAACTATATACAGTAATGGAATCTATGTAATTAGTTGTTAAGTGAATATTATTGTATTGGCAACTATTCTCATGTTGGAGGTTGCCTCCTAGTGAAGATTAAATCTAGTTCTAAAAAGAAATAAATCTTTACTTGTTATTATTAATTCCCATGGTGGGAAAAAGAGTTATGGAGATCAACAGAGAATGAACAAAGAATTCCAAATGGGATAGCATGTATAACTTTGCATGAAACCAAGGAAGAGTCGACAGAGAGTGGGGTCTTGTACTAAGTTGGCACCCAAATTTTGTGGACCATTTAATATTTTGGAAATAGTGGGGCTAGTGGCTTATAGACTGGCCTCATCACCCACATTGAATGCACATGATCTTTTCCAAATTTCTCTGTTTAAGAAGTATGTATGTGACATTAATCATGTTTGTGATATAGGTGGAATATGAGGGAGTATTCCTATTAGAACCATTGTGTATCTTGGACTAGAGGTAGATTGCACTCTAGAATCGAGTAATAGAGTAGGTCAAAGTGCATTGAAAGCACTTTGGACCAGATGAAACAACCTGGGAAATTATAGATCAAATGAGGGTACTTTAACTTTTTTTGTCCACTATATAAACGAACGTAAGAGAGGTAAATATAAAGTTTAATGTTTGTAATTTTTTCTTGTTTATAGAACACTAAGGATGATGTTCCTTTAAGGGGGTGGGGTATCTAACATTCCTTTATACTGCATCTCGTATATGTAGATATCATTGTGTGATTTTTTTTTGAAGTTATGTAAACTTATGAAAAAAATAAATTGATAGTTGGATTAAGAGGGGAACATGGATCCAAAGCTCTGGGGGAAGATGGCTTGTGGGGTGGTGTGAGCATGCATAAACCAACCACATTTAATCCCTTACTTATCAACATGACTATTTGATGCCACTAACATGTATTATATTCTAGAGTGGGAAGCATAGGGGGGACGAAAGTTTCGTACCTATCCCCTCCTCGTGAAGCGAGACAACAGAACAATTTTCTTGGGAGGAAAGTGAATGTTAATGGGGGGACAAAAAGGAGATCAAAATAGACAACATGTAAGCATAGCAAGAGTAGACAGAGAAAAAAACAGTGCCTAGAGAGATACGTATAACCCATGTGGAAAAAGAGTGCTTGGAAAAGGAGAAACCTGGAAAAAAATGTCTTGTAAAGGAGATATGGAAGTGCTTGGAATACCAATGAAAAGGAATAAATTTGACTTGACTATCCCTAAGCTTGTGCTATGATATTTGGAGTATCATCCCTTATATTATTGTGTGAAGGGCTTGGACTATGTACCTAAGCCTAAATGGCCAATGGGAGGCTATGTGGGGGATTAAACTACTTAGTGCTTGTTGAATAATTGTTAAACCACTTGGGTGCTTTCCATATAGTTGTTAAACCACTTGAAAGTGTAAGTTGAGCCATTGTGGTTCTTGCTTGAAGAGTTTTTAAGCCAGCTATATAGTGGACTATAGACCATGTAGTGCTTGCCATGAAAACAAAACTATAAAACCACCTAAATAGTGGATTCAATCTCCTGAAATTGAGAAGTACCCCATCTAGGCCTTATGTGAAGATTTGTGATTGATCTCATAGATTAAAAGAGTAACTTTGGTGCTTACTACTAATGAGAAGTTTTTAAACCACATGGACAATGGAATCCATCCTCTGAGTGTTTCTAAGCCATGGTGTGAATTTTCCTTGAGAAAGTATTCCCTCAAACTTTAGATATGGATTGGGGGTGGTTAACTGCAAGAGATATTGCAATGTAGTCAACCTATGGTTGGGAGGAGAGTTGAAGTCCCTCCTTTAGTATCTAGCCACTTCAATTTATTTAGATAAGTATAAATTTGTGCATATTTGGATAACAAGTTGTGACAACCATGATCTATTGATGATTGTTAATATAACCTTGCATATTCATGTGTGAATTATTAAAAGTTATTTTTACACTCATTGCTAGATATCTTGGAAATTGTGGTCTTAATGATTGGTAGCACCATGGAGATGATACCATATTCATGATTTATAGGTTATTTGTATGCTTGGAGTTGAGTGAATACTTGATTGTGCTTGTAGGTTATTATCTTGTGAAAGTTATTGTAAATGGTAAATATATAGAAATTCCCTTATTGTTGTTGTTTGGATTATAACTCAAATTATTTACTTAGAATTAACCATGTTAAGAAATTCCTAACAAACATCTTATGAGTGATCTATATACTTGTTTAACATATTGGAGGCCAACGGTTAGGGCTTGGTCATCTCCTTTAGAAAAATTAGCATTTGGGCTGTTGTCCCCTTGCCTTAAGATATCCCTCAAATTTCCATATTTATTTGTTTCTTAGCACACTAGAGTAATCTAAGCATATAAGGTCCAAAGATGGCATGGATTACTCACTTGATCAGGGGCCTACATATGTCGTTAAGGGATAGATATACCATGTTAAATGTTTTTCATATTTGAAAATACAGGGGTTGGCAGTGGCCAACACTTAAGCATATGTTGGATCCCATTCGAGACTAGATCCCTAGACTCTTCATATTCATACCACATTCAGGATCTGGGTATCTAGCGGTGGACGGGGGCATAAGCACATACACAAGACTAGATGTTCTCAGGCTAGATTTCCCTATTTAAAATTCTTTGCATCTAAGATCTTAGGTCTGGTGGGGGCAAAGAAAAATATTGTTATGAGGAGATCGAATCATGTTGGGGCTGGATATAATGAAAAGCAATGCAAAACACCACAATGGGAGACTTAGTGGGGTTCGCACTTGATTTGACATGGTAGTGCCACAGGGGCCTGACAAGGACCATGTAGATGCCACGTGGAACCTAATTGATGACATGACTCACACTGTTTTGATGTGGTGATGCCATGGTGAATATGACCTAGACATCATTGACATATCAGTGTAATGGTGGATCTGCCCTGGACATCATTGACATGGCAGTGTCATAGTGGATGTGATGTGGACCAGATACCGCATGGGGGTCCTACATCAGATTTTATATGTAGGGAAATGGATCCAAAGATCTGAGGGTTTAGTGATGGAGAGGGTGCACACATCCTTGTGAAGGCCATGATGAGAATTGGGCTAGATTTAGTTCAATCAAAGTGTGGATCCGTAGATTCAAGGGTCCAATGGTGGTAAGGTTGGATACAATGTTGATCATCCATATATGGGTGCAAACTAGATATAATGGGAAAGTGTTGCAAAACAACATGAGGGTGGTCCCAATGGGTCCCACACCTACATTGATGTGACAATGCCATGTGGGCCAGAAAGGGACAACATGGCATCATAATGTCAACATGGCCTAATGTGATTGAATAAAATTCAAATGGGATGACTTTCAATCCATGTGTTAGCTTGAGGTGAAATTTATATCATTAGAAAGATCTTGATGACCTTAATGCATTGGTGCCATTTGTTGTGGGATTTGATTTTTTTTTAAAGAGAGTTTTGTAGCCCCGTATTGATAGAAAACCATGGAGGTCAGGTAATAATAAATAGGTAACACCTCCCACAACTCAAGATAGGACAAGGGGGTGGGAGAGAGTGTTACATCAGGTGTATATGGGCATGACATAGGAAGTTGCATGGGGTGATAAAGGGGTACGAGATTTGGAACGACATGCCAACTAAATTGACATGACGGTTCAAGTGAGCACATGGATAGGTATAAAAGGAGGACCAAGCGATCTATTGACAAGACCAATTGAGAAACACATAAGATGCACAATAGTTCGGTGGAAAATTCAGTTGCACAATGTAGAGGGAACATCATAGCCGCAATGTAGAGTGCACAAAAAGGAGGTTAGACACACATTTGAAGCCACATGGTACTCGTGGGAGTAGGGCCTCTGGGTCTTCATAGTTTGGGGTTTATATATCTATTGGTTGGGGTAAGGGTCATGTGCAGATTAACATTTTTATATTTCCACTATGGTAATTATGGAATGAGTGATGTCGCACACTGTAAGGCTAATTTGGGTTGAATTTTGTAAAGAGGATGTTTTCATGGAGTTTTATAAACAATGTAAACTTTGAAACGAGAACTGATACTGTTACCCGTTTTGTAGAGATAGCAAAAAAGTGACCTGAGTTTGAAAAGGGGTGATGCAGAACACACGTGTTTTTTAGAGCATAGTTTTTGGCACTTTAATTTTTTTTATGTACATTGCGTTTTAGAATGGTAGTGATTTTCATGCCAGCTTAAAAAGGTGGTAATTCTACATCAAACTCTTTTTTTAAAAGACCTATTTTTTGACTTTAAATTTTCTAATGTATGAAATGTAAATAACTATTTTCTAAATTTAATAATTTTTGAAGTGGTATTCTTCTTCATATTTTCTTGTTTTTTTTTGAATGAGGTTTTTATTGTTTTGCATATTTAAAGAAGAAGGTCGATATTTTGAATTTTCGATATTCTACATATTTATACATCATTAATTAATTTTTCAATCCACATGAAATAATTGTCTCTAAAACACAATAATTTTTAACAATTGACATAAAAATAACCATTTTTAACATAAATATAACTAAAAAACTACACGTTTTGATAATTTTTGTTAATTTTTTGCTAGAAATGACATGTCAAAATCACAAATTTTTATAGGAAAATTTTAACTAAAAATAGATTAAATAATAGTTTTTTTTGTATGAATTTCATGTCAAAATAATAATAATAATAATTTTTTTTTCAAAAAATAATGATTAATATACAAATTAATGCGAAAATCACATAATAAAAATATTGAACGCATAACAATCTTGATTGAGTGCTTATTCTTCTCATAAAATGTCAAAGTCAAAGCATTACAAGTGTAGTTAATTAATAGTTACAAAAAATGAGCTTGATTTCCAAGCATAACTTAAATTTAATCAACAATGTCACGTAATCCAAACTCTTCGTCCTCTAGAGTTTCATCATTGTCTTCTTCCACAATATTTTCAGCTTCATTTTGCTCATTTCCTCTTCTAATGGATCTTTGATGTCTGCGAATCTCCCAATGTATGCCTTTCCAATCATTCTGTGTAATGGTGGTTGGGGTTCCTTTGCCTTCTTTGCCGCACGTGATTCACTAAAGTCCCCTTTCTTCAACCCAATTTCTTGCATTGCATCTGGAAGAAATTGAAGAGCATTAATTCTCTGCTGAATAAAATTGCACTGTATTGGATCTTTTTCAATGGAAATGCAATTTCTTCCTTTTTGAAGGCAACATGCTAGTGTTGTATCTAATTATCAAGCACAAAAGAAATAATGAAGTAAATTAGTACAATGACATATAAATTAAGAAACAACATATTGAAATTCAATTCCATATAATAAAACTTATCTAAGCCAGAAAATAAATCCAGAACCCAATCTCCTTCATTTGAACATATGTCTATAAGATTGTTAATCAATAACTGTGGTTTTTTATAAATGTTAACTATCTCTCATTTTTCTTCTTTGTCTTCATATGTTAGTTTTCTCACAACAACGTCATAAGTCAGTATTTAGCTATGACTCTTTCCATCTACCTAGTTAAAAATCATAGGCATATAGCTATAATATTTTTCCCAACTATCAATATGGATGAAATCACAATAATTTATAAATAGTTGATCTTCATGGTTAAGAAGATTTGACTTTTTCCTGTAACATGAAATAGTATAAGTTAAATTACCTTGTACATAAATGAATTTTAACATTAATCAAATGTAGATTTTAAACGTCTTACCATGTAAGCTGCATCCTTGAATTTGTTTTCTCCTTGAAGCTTGACACTAACATTTCCAATTGTGTGTCTGAATGAAATGTCACAAATCTCCATAAATGATGATGACGTGACTTCTAGAAATCCCACAACCACTTTATTAAGAGCTTGATAAGTATAAGGGTCACTATCATAGTCAATGTTTGGAATATTGAAACCATGGGGAATATCTGCAATAACTAGGGAATAATCCCTTTTAGGTATGAATTTAGCAATGTATTCACAGTCGCCTTGTATTACTTGATATTGAATAGTGTCAATCACATTCCAAATGAAATGAGTAAGATTTGGATCAAGTTCAACATTCTTAAGACGTTGCTTCTTCAGTCTTTAAATCTTAATTTTTTCAATAAAGGTTCTAAAACTATTTGGGCTCCATTTTCATCCTTCTTCATCTTTTATAAAATAAACAGATATATGTGTAAGTTATAAATTAAAAATAGTATACAAATGAATAAAAATGAATGTATAAATCAACATACCTTTTTAAATGCAAGATAATATTTTTATAATGTTGATATAGAACTTGAATCTGGATAGTTGCATACAACATCATCCCAACTATCTTCATTCAACAATTTAACCATTTGTTCTTGAATTTTCATGTAAACTTTGCGATGGCATAGACAAAGCAAAAAAAATTAATATAATGTTATGTATAACAATACTACCAAGAACAATATGTTATATTTAAAAGAAAATTATAATATAGAAATAAATAAAAATAATTCAACAAAATTACTTTTGAAATTCCTCAGACATTCCTCCAATGATAATTCCCTTGACCTCGCACGAGATGATCAGGGGCTCATGTTCCAAGTGTCGAAAAATGCTCAAAAATGAAAGTGCTCAAAACTAGTTCGAACCTGAACGACCGGATATATCTCGTCCTCTTGATTTTGGCGCTGTGAACGGTTCAAAAAATGGTCTCTGTATGCAGAGGTTATGTAAAAAAGAAAATCGCCCAATAATCCTTAATTTTTGAATTTTTTTCAAAAAAATTTAAAATAGAATATTTTGAGAATATTCTTTAGAATATTCTTGGAATATTCCTTTTTGGAAACCAATGGCAGGGCACCACATGGCAAGCCAGGAGGCTGCCACGTGGCCCCAAGTTATCGAATTTTTGGCATATGGTAAATTTTTTGGGGTGGTTTGAGGTTTGAACCCACGACCTCATATACACCAATGCTCTATTTTACCATCACACCAGAACCACGGGACTTGAAAGGCTATTAAATGAAACCATATTTAAACTTGAAAAAAGGTTATATGGCAGGCCCAAAGGGGGCCAGCCCCCGCTCACATGACCGCGTCCCTCAAGACCTCGGCCTAATCCTCTAATTGCACGACTATCCAACGGTAAGTTCAACGATGGTCACATTGGCAGCAGGAATCCTAGTTAGACTAAGTCAACTAATGATTGGGTGCAAACACCAAGGATAACCACCAGTTAAACTGTCATATCTAGTCACATGCTCATTTATTAACTGTAGTTCTAGCCGATGGTTACGGTTTCGGTTGGCGGAAAACTTAGTGGCAACGCCAAAATCGACGGTCCTACCATTTTAGTGGACCTACCTAAACTCCAACTTTAGTTAGTTGGAGTTAAATTAGGGATAGAGAGGCAGTTCACTAAATGAGCCATAACTTTGGTTAGGGAAGGCCTTTTGAGACAATTTTTTTTTTTTTTTTTTTTTTTTTTTTTTTTTTTTTTTGATTTTGACTAATCAGATGATTTTGAAGTCATTGGCATAGGTTAGAGAGCAATCAGAGGTCATTTGTAGGTGTTTTTTCTTCGTGGAAGTTCTAGGAGCCACTAGGGCCCAGTATTGTGGGAGCTGTATAGGGTTGCAGGTACCCATTAGATGAGAACCAGTAGTCATTCCTGACTGATTTGAGCGTTCTAAATCCATTTTTACAGTCCATTTCATCTGTTAAGGATTGTATTCAATTGTACAATTATTTTGAGCTTTTAATCAAATTAAGGACATGCCCATTTGGGAGCCTTGGACCCAGCAGATGTAGCCCAGGAGGGGTGAACTGCTTCATCATATGCTATTGCATCTGTGGTTGAGTTTTCTTTCAGAAAAAATCTGTTTTAGTATGTTAAACAGAGAAATGAATTATTTCTACTACACATAAAAGGGTCATAACCAACTGCAAAAATCATTTGTTTTTAACCGCAAGACATGTACATCATTTAAACATGTATATTTACTGAATTGAATACCTTGCTAAGCATTTACAAGTAGTTTCATATTCAAATCATGAGATAATATTTCTTTGACAAGTTTTTCATCCTTCACTCCTTGCAATGCTTTCCAAGGTTTGATAGTCATATTGTCTAGAAGCTGTTTCATTTTAGGACCCGATTTACTGTTGCTACATGTCAATGGTTTAGACCTTTTGACCTTCTAGTTTTTTAATGCCAATGTTCTCTCACATGCTAAGAATCTCATTAATCAACTCCTGTATCTCTCCAGTTCTAAATGCTAACTGGAAAATGTTATCAACACCTCTGAATAAATCACTAAATTTTCCACCTTTTTCGCCTTTTGAATTGCTTTTCTTTTCAATTTGATAGCCTATTTCCATACAACATTCTTTTCGGAAATCTACAGTAACATTTATCCTATCCCCACCACATTTTTCTTTAAATTCACTATGAATAAATCTAACCATTTGGATGAAAGTCATAGACATCCTATATTCATTATCTGAATTATGATCCCATGCCACTAACTTTGCTTATGTATCTGATAAACCAGCATAAATGATACATTTCATTGTTTCAAAATGTGGGTTATTGGGATATTCCTCCATCAATTGTCTTTGAGCTTCTACATAATGGTCCCCCCTCTCCCCCCAAGCACATAATAATTGTATTCAAAACTTTTTGACTTATCAAATGCTTCTTTGTTGGGAACTTGAACTAGATCAACAAGAAGCACATAATTAACCACATGAGCATATGGATTGTACCTCATCAATGTCTTCAAGTTGTGAACATGCAGATGGTGTGGCTTTCTGATTTGATATTTACTTTGTCCTTCACTTTCCTTATAAATTTGTCTAACATTAAGCTGAAATGTATGACCACCCTCAATTAAGTTTCTCTTTGTCAAGTTTTGTTGAATGGAATTTTTTTTTGTTTTAATAATGCCATCCTCTAAACCAGCTCCTGGTGTAATGATTTCTTAGCTTTCTTTTGAAGTTTCACTAGGTTCTTGATTGTTGGTAATGACTACTTCAAAATGTTCAACTTTACTTTTCTTGCTCATAAAATTCTCATCCTTAACTCGAACAAATTTATTCTTGGGCATTGTTGCTTTTGGTCTTTTACGACTCTTCTCAGTTCCAATGTCATCCTTAATAACTACAACATATTCTTCACTGCCAGTTTCAACTTCCTCGTCTTCAAAAGTAACTTGTCTACCTTTGCTAGATTTATACACTAGAGACTTTTTTTTCCTGATCCCTTGGATGTAGTTTTGTAGTATCATGAATTACTACATTTTTCTTCTTTGCCATATCTTCTTCTGACACTGAGTAGAAACTGCTGACAACTTTCATGATATCATGCTCTATGAAATGAATGCCTCCCAACCTAATTGAACAACTTTCAACAAAATTCTGCCAAACAATATATCATATGTCAATAAAAACAAAGTTATAAAAATGTAGTGAGATAGTTACAAGAATGTAAAACACAAATATAAATAACAATACTTACAATATTTTGTATCATCTCATTTATGATTTGTTTACACAACTTTGTAAATACCTCTCTCATGTCATACAATGAATATGATAACTGGTATTTAATCCTTTCATGTGACTTGGGTGGTTTTGTAAGTATGTAAATAACTTCACTGTCCAGTACCGAACACATGTCTATGACCTTTCCCATCACCTCATAAATTCCATTATCATTAGGTATATCAACATATAGATATATCTGTACATTTTGGATTTCTCTTTCTTTCATATACCAGACATTTGATGGAAGTTTCACTTCTTTTGATTTCTTCCAGTATGAAATCATCTTCTTATTGTTTGAAATATTTGTAGCCATCAGCTCAGGTGGGGTTCATTCACTAATGTTTTTTGAAGATCCACCTTTAAGAGTCTTTGGTCTAGAAATATTCATAGAAATCTTCTTTGATGTCATTTTCCTGAAAAAAGACACATATAAATCAATAAATCACAAAAAGATAATAACTTAAATTAACAATGAAAACGATAAATGATAATTAATTTCATAAACCTCAAAATCGACCGGCCAACCGAGTCGGTCATTGGGTTCGGCTCCCCTAGCAGCCCAACAACTGCCCCCCCTCTTGAACCCCAGCCCCACCCAAATCTGGCGGCCTAACGACCCGCAGGGGTGGTGGGGCGATTACGGGAATTGCCTCGCCACCCCTGCGGGCCATTGGGCCGTTGGGGTGGGGCGGATGACTACGGACAATCCCCGCCCCACCGTGCCCACCCAATGGCCCGCGGGGGTGGCAGGGAAATTCTTGGAATCGCCTTGCCACCCCCATGGGCCGTTGGGTCGTAGGGGTGGGGTGACAACTGTCCACATCCCTCCGCCCCAGCACGGTAGCCCAATGACCTGCGGGGGTGGCGAGGCGATTCCCAGAATTGCCCCTCCACCCCCATGGGCCATTGGGCCACCAGGGTGGTGCGGAGGCTATTGTCCACCCCACCCCGGCAGCCCAATGGCCCGCGGGGGTGGCGAGGCAATTCCTGAAATCGCCCCGCCACCCTTGCAGGTCGTTGGGCCACTGGGGTGGGGTGAGGGGCTGTGGACAGGCTCCGCTCCACCCTAGCGACCCAACAACAAGCGGGGGTGGTGGGGCGATTCTCGAAACCGCCCCGCCACCCCCATGGGACGTTGGGCCGCTGGGGTGGGGCGACGACTGTCTGCAGCCCTCCGCCCCACCCCGACGACCTAGCGACCTGCAGGGGTGGTTGGGCCACCGGGGTGGGGCGAGGTGCCAGGTAGCCAGCCCACCTCCCCTAACCTACGGGCCCGTTTGACTGCCGTGAGCATTAACGTTCCCACCATGCGCACTGTGGACGTAGTGGGTAAATTTGGCCCACAAAAAAAAATAATTAAAAAAAAATTAAACTTCATTAAACTTATTTAATTTTAAAATTTGCAAAGCAGAAAAATTAACTAACCTTACAAATGCAAGAATTCTTTGTTGAATATTTTGTTGATAGCAATGTAGTTGCTACACAAATTCGCTCCAAGTCTTTTAACGAACCTCGAAAAACCTTGATGTGATGTGAGTAATAGTGATAATGAAATTTACTATATAGGTGAAATTGCATAAATGTTTTACCATACGGTTAATGTGGGATTAATTTGTTTATAAAAAAATTTAACATGTTAATTTTGTTATGGAGATATAGAAAACTATGATAAAATGAATATTATGGAATTGTTTTACAACATGATGAATGTGGGATTAATTTGTTTTAGAAGGTATTATAAAAATTAAATAAAAAAAATTTCAATTATCTAGTAAATAGTTTATAGTTTAACTATTAAATTAATTTAGGTAAAAGATTTAGTTTACAATTTTAAATTTAAAGATTTATTTCATAAAAATTAGTTATTTAAAAAATTTTCAATAAAATTGTAGAGTAAAATAATGGAGGGAAATGCATGAAAAAAAATTTGGAGGGAAAAATTTAGCGAAAATTTTTGAAAGGAAAATTTCATTCTTTAAGCTATATAATATCATTAGGAGAGTCTCCATTTGTATCATTCAACCTCTTCTATTTGAAAGGGATGGATCCTTCTGATAGTGAAGTTTCGCTTTATGAAGCATCAACATCTTCATCGTTTAACAACTCTATTCATATTGATGAATATAATAGAAATTCTTCCACTATGAATAGAAAGTCAATTCTTCCACTTAGTCCTAATCCTAAGGACTATGAGAGCAACACTAATGAAAGAGGGGATGAATAATTTCAAATAAATGAAGAGTCACAGTTTCCACTTAGTCCTAATCCTAAGGATTATGAGAGCAATAGTGATGAAGAGCATGATGACAAATTTCAAAAAAATGGAGTGTCATGATGTCCATTTAGTCCTAATCCTATGGACTATGAGAGCAGCAATGATGAAAAGCATGATGACGAATTTCAAAAGAATGGAGTGTCATGGTGTCCACTTAGTCCTAATCCTATGGACTACGAGAGTAGCAGTGATGAAGAGCATGATGACGAATTTCAAAAGAATGGAGTGTCACGGTGTCCACTTAGTCCTAATCCTAAGGACTATGAGAGTAGCAGTGATGAAGAGCATGATGAAAAATTTCAAAAGAATGGAGTGTCATGTGTCCTCTTAGTCCTAATCCTATGGACTATGAGAGTAGCAATGATGAAGAGCATGATGATGAATTTCAAAACATGGAGTGTCACGGTGTCCACTTAGTCCTAATCCTATGGACTATGAGAGCAGCAGTGATGAAGAACATGATGAAACATTTCAAAATAATGGAGTGTCACAGTGTCCTCTTAGTCCTAATCCTATGGACTATGAGAGCAAAAAATGATGAAGATTTTCAACTGAATAGAGTGTCACAGTGTCCACTTAGTCCTAATCCTATGGACTATGAAAGTAACAGTGATGAAGAACATGATGAAGAATTGCAAAAGAATTAAGTGTCATGGTGTCCACTTAGTCCTAATCCTATGGACTATGAGAGCAACAGTGATGAAGAGCATGATGAAAATTTCAAAGAATGGAGTGTCACAGTGTCCTCTTAGTCCTAATCCAATGGATTATGAGAGCATCAGTTATGAAGAGTATGATGACAAATTTCAAAAGAATGGAGTGTCACATTGTCCACATAGTCCTAATCCTATGGACTATGAGAGCAACAATGATGAAGAGCATGATGAAACTTTTCAAAAGAATGAAGTGTCACAGTGTCCACTTAGTCCTAATCCTTTGGACTATGAGAGCAGTAGTGATGAAGGACAGGATGAAGCACTTAGTCCTAATCCTAAGGACTATGAGAGTAGAAGTGACAAAGGATATGATGTAGCATTTTTAGTAAGTACATAATCACATTTTCGACGTAGTCCTAATTCTATGGACTATGAGGGCAGCACTAATCATAATGCACACGAGGAAGAATATCCAATAAACATCGAGTCAAATTTTCCATTTAGCCCCAATTCTAAGGACTATGACAGTAGCACTAAAGAAGGGGAAGATGAAGAATATCCTCCAAGTCAGTATTTGAAAAGCACAACTGATCATAGTGTGGATAACATTCCTTAGAATGACTAGGAAAATGCTTATACAAATGATGATCCAATGATGGAGATGTTGCCAAGAAATATTGTATCGAGGAGTAAGAGCAGACCTTTTTGCACAATGCAAGATGTTCTAGTTATACAAGGGGTAGAATAGAATATCTTATGAGAAGAAGTTCTATCAACACTCTCATTTCAAGTGAATGTTGTAAAAAAGATTGCTTGAAACATATGGATTTCAAATTTGCATTAGAGAAAAGGAAGAGATATTTGTCAATGAATAAAAGCATGCAAAATTCATATTTAGTTGGGTGCATGATATCTACATTGTCAAGTTATGATTATCATATTGGGTATTTATTTATCTGTAGAAAGGCTTTCAAAATGTTTCATTCGATGGGTAATTTTCGTCTCTCGAGAATCTAAGAAAATTTGGAAAATGATCCCACATTTTATTCAAAAGTACGTCATAAACGACAGTTTGGGCCATTATCAAATACTGCAATGTCATGGATGAAATATTTCTTTTCAAAGCATGGAGAGTGTATGCCAAATAGACAGACAATGCATATTCCAGATAATTTTTCAAGACGAGAAATCTACAACTTATACAAAGACAATGCAGAAGGTGCTGAGGGACATGGTCAGTTTATTACATGTCAATATTTTGTGAAGGTATGGAAGAAAGAATTCAATAATGTCCATATTCCTTAGAAGACAAGGATGGGGTTTTGCAGTACATGTGCTTCTCTTAAATAAAAAAGGGACAAAT
Organism: Pinus taeda; assembly: GCA_000404065.3. Taxonomy (NCBI): domain Eukaryota; kingdom Viridiplantae; phylum Streptophyta; class Pinopsida; order Pinales; family Pinaceae; genus Pinus; species Pinus taeda. Next base: position 148,768 of record APFE030714250.1, read on the forward strand.
GTGAAGGGTGAGAAAGAGGTAAGCATTCATAACTTCAACTTTTAAAATTGTATAGTCATCAACTATGAAAACATATTTCTTAATGGCTTTCTTTTATGTTGTGTAGATTCAATTGTCAAAGAAATTTAGGAGCATCACGAACAACAAACAAGTGAAAGGAAAAAGTTGTACAAGCATCAAAAGAAATGTTATGATAATCCAAATAAATATTTGGGTTTGATAATTGATGGTATGGACCAAAAGAAAACACTTTTACAACATTTTGTTCACACACCCAAAAAATTACAAGAGGAAAATTTTATTCAGTATCACTTGGTCAGTTGTATGGTCTTCAATGGGAAAATGTTGCCAAGGGTGTACTTCACAACTCCAAATATTCATAATGAGCCAAATCTGACAATAACCATAATCAATGAAGTGCTTCTCATTGTCTGTAATCTTCTTGAAGTTTGTATCTACAATTGGACAACACTTGCCGTGAAAACAAAAATCAGGTTGTTTTAGATATCTAACATGCTTGTTGAATTGAGAATTTTTCAGAAGGTAAAGGTTGGTTTCCTTCTTGGGGCAACACTCATGACAATATTGATCAGATGTTCAGTGGTTTTTCAGTCACATGCAGGAGGAAGGAAGTTGGAGCTTTCCATCATTAATTGAATGTATTAAGAAATCATACATGCCAGAGCCTACTTTTGATGTGTTGGAAGAAACTGTTGACATGCGAAGGTTTATTCTGGGATCGCATGGTGAGGAGAAATGCATTGAACAACTTAATGACATTAGCTTCTAACATCAATTTCATATCAAAAAAATTGATGGGAAAACACTAATATGGTGCAAGAAGTATTCAACTACTGCAGAATGGGAACCATCATCAGGTTTGGAATTTTTGAAGTTCATTCCAGATCATCCAATATTTGCATCAAAAAATATTGTTATTACAATCAGTTGGTGAAGTTCATAATGCATGCAGACATAATGGAGATATACATTATTCTGATTGCCTAAAAGAAATTAAATATTGTATTAGATATACATATGAGTACTTTGACATTGCTGATTCAATTTGGTGGGAGTCATTTTTCAATAATCAAAGTGATATCATTTCAAAAACAACAAATGAAGATATACCTTTGAAAAATCCATTTATTTGACCACAAAATGCATCAAATGAACATGAGGAAATAAACATTGTTGAACAGAAACAATCTCAAGGTATTATTAATTCTTCACAGACAGAAGAAAGAGAGATGTATATTGGTTCCAGAAGATCTCGTGCACAACGTGAAGCCATAAAAGACCTAAACAAGGGTTCAATACATGATATTAAGGAGGCTTGCATGATCGTAGTGCTAGCAGATGGAGATCCCAATGGCTATCCATTCTGGGTTGCTAAGGTTATAAAGGTCTTTACAGAAAATGAGGATGTTATAGGTGTTGAAGTACACTGGTATGCCACAAATACACACCCATTCAATGGTGTGTATAAGCTAGAGATGGTAGTTGACAAAAAAATTGGTGGAAAGAGAAAAAGAAATGGTACAAATATAAATCGTCACCTCACAGACCTCTTAAAATTGGAGGATGTTGACATACTTGTTTATGAATTCAATTTAGCAAAGAGAGGAACTCTTCACTTCAAGACAATAGAGATTCTGAAAATGTCTGCTACATACGTTGCTTGAGAAATAAAAATACCATTTTCTGTTTGCTTCACTTCTATGCCCAAAAAATATTTTAACAACCCCAAGTCAGTGCTTTCAAACTCACTTTTCATGACTTCTTTGAAATCAACAATGAGGAAATCATCAATGCCTATAAACATCAAATCATCTACATGAAGGCAGCAATAAGAAGCTTACCATCACTCTCTTTGATATAGAGAGTAGAACAACGTAAACTTTGAAATGGAAACTGATACTGTTACCCGTTTTGTAGAGATAGCAAAAAAGTGACCCGATTTTGAAAAGGGGTGATGCAAAACACACATGTTTTTCTTAGAGCATAGTTTTTGGCACTTTAATTTTTTTTATGTACATTGCGTTTTAGAATGGTAGTGACTTTCATGTTGATTTAAAAAAGTGGTAATTCTGCATCAGACCCTTTTTTTAAAAGACCTATTTTTTGACTTTAAATTTTCTAATGTATGAAATGTAAATAGTTATTTTGTAAATTTAATAATTTTGGAAGTGGTATTCTTCTTCATATTTTATTGTTTTTATTTTTTTTGTAGTGAGGT